>JBCAUI010014233.1:0-22059 GCA_038406195.1 Haplosyllis anthogorgicola | reverse complement strand
TGGAATATCCCCTTTTTAGAGGAATGTCATCAAAACAAAGGAATAACCCTAAAATTTCGGGACTTCCCTTACTGATTATGAGATAGTCTAAGTAAAGCACAATACGTAAGTAAAAAAGAAATAATAATGAAGATACTCCATTCTAATGTCCGATATCAGCAGTATTTAGTACTTTTATATCGTTAGTATAAAACTGCATGCAGATCGCCTGTAAACATCATGGTTAGAGATAGAGAATACAGTATGTACATGTGGTAGTGTACATGCACATGTATATTCATCTGAAGATTTTGCGGTGCTTGTAGAAATGTAAGAAGAAAAAATTGAAGATCGGGAAAATCGTCTGGCCTTACAGCTGCTGTATTCCTCTCCACATTAGTCGGCTATCAGTGTTCCCCTCAAGACTAGCCCGTTAGCCCATGGCTAATCGATTTGTCATGGGCTTTTTGACCAGCCCAAATTGTCTAGGGTTCTTGTGCTGGGGAGAAATTCGTTAAATTATTATTTCATAAATAAAAGTATTTTAGAAAGTTTAGGTTAATTTTTTGTCTTTGTTTATGATTTAGAGAGTGAGTACAAATAAAGGAATAGGTTAGTTATTCCACATTATAAGCTGCAAATACATTTCCTTGAGGGTAGCTGTCTTCTGTCCGGGCAAGTCGCTTTTCAAGTCCCGAACCCAGGTGGAATAGCGGCTTTCGACTCTTTGAGGTAAAAACTAGCTACAGGTTGACGTATACTGCAGTTAAAGTGACTGCAGTGGAACTTCATTTGGACGGACCTTCTTTTGCACGACCAACATCTCTTTGCACGACCATCAAACTTTGTATTACACCGAAAAGAACCCTCCTTTGTAAGACCACCTCCCCATAATGACATTGATGACCACTTTTCTTCCCAAAATTGAGTGGTCGCCCAAAGGAAGATCGACTGTATTGAATAATCCACCTTATTTTCTCGCACGTTCAAAAGGATAAATGAAAAGTGTAAAACAATGATATGCGATTCATCCGTTGTCGTCATTGATTATTGTCTGATCCGTTTGGACTGTACACGATGTGCCGGGCTCATGTCACATATCTATTCGGAGTCGGCGTTAAACTTGAAAATAGACTAGTGCGTAGGTTTGTAAAATGTACAGTACGTAGAATGATTGAGTTATCCATGTGAACATGTAAGGTCTGTGTTGACGAAATTTCTTCAGCTAATATAGCCTGTGTGCTGTTTGAAATTTGAACAGACTTTTTCCTTGTTCAGTGTATCCTAACGTATACCATGTATTATTGTTGGCCAGCAATTATTGGTGTTTGTAAAGACATTGCATTGTTGGAACACTACAACTTACCATGGCCATTGGAATTAAATACCAGAATTTACCCTGGGTGGTGATATCCATTGATCTTGATGTATTGAGGGTAGATACTAAGTCAGCTATTTCTTGTTCGCATTCTATTGGTGCCTGCTTACCTATGCCTGAAAAGTGAGAGGTGAAGTGAGCGGTGTGGCTGACTGGCTGCTAACACCCATGTTCAGTGTACGCTCCTCTTGAACAGAAAGCAGGTACAAAATAGAAGGCACTCAGGATCACAGGACGCAAGTCAGTAAGCAAGTATGTGACAGATCTAACCTGGCTTTAAACCCATGGACAGAATCACCCAAAGTCCCAAGCAGAGTACTAAGGGCCCCATGGACCTTGATCTGCTATTTATTACTAAAAATACCCCAAAAATGTGGTCTCCTCTCGTCAGTATCTAAATCTACACAGTATAATTAAAATAAACCTGTGCGTGTATTGTACGTACACCTGTCGCTCCTAAGATATGATCCAAATACGTTCCCAAGTAAACTTAGAATTAATCAAGTGGGGAAATGAATGTTAAGAACTGATACTGTGTCTGAAATGTGGATAATTTTAGTGGGAAGAATATTGGATCCATTGTTTTTGGCTCATTTGGCATATATGCCAAAGAGCCTACAGAATCGTGAAGTGTACGTCATCGGTCATCGTTGTTGTCGTTGTCGTCAGCATTGTCATCTGTGCAGTCACCCTGAGCACACTATTTATCATAGAGATTTCAAATCTTATACACATATGCATCTATGCCCCATCTCAAAGCCTAGCAAAAATTATGCTGCTGTGACCTTTATTCTCAAATTGTCAGCCATATTTGTATTTTTCTTTGAACATTATTCCTGGACACATGGTTAAAGATACAGATTTTATATTTTGCAGTCATATGCATTGGCGGATCCAGGATTTCTCATAGGGGGGTGCCAACCTTGGGGCGCCCCAATTTTTACCCAATTTTTGCGCAAAAATCCCCAAAAACTGCATGAAAACGAAGAAATTTTGGGCCGTAGGGGGTGGCACGTGCCTCCTGCGCCCCCTAGATCCGCCAATGATATGCATCTACATACCCTCTTTATTTTATGTAAAAATTAATTGATGCCACTTATATTTCTAGTTTGGCAGCCAAATTTTTTGATTTTTTCATTGATCACTTTTGACATTTGATCCCAGATACTTCGTATCCTTGTGATATTATGATTTAAATTGTCTACGTTTCTTGATAATGCCAATTGAGTTCAGGTCCATCTGGACCTATTTTTTGTAAGTTGGTTCCTCACAAGATAGGTAAAAAGGATTATTTTCGTAAAGTGTCTCACCACAATTGCACATAAATTAAAGGTATGTGTGAGGGGTTTTACATGGCGATAAATTCTATTCTTCTCCACTTGAAATTTTGATTAGGTATTTTTTTCCTTTAAAGAAACACCTTTGACATCAGTTTAATTCCAAATTGGAATTGCTCTTTGGCATAACTCATTCAGACCTCGTGCTGTGCGTGTGTTGCCTGTTTGTGGCTACTACACATCCGGGTGGTATACAGTAATTGGGTTTGCATAATTCTCAGATGGACAGTTCAGCTGTGTTAAATGTTTGTTTCTTGAAACTGTGCAGAGGGAAACACGCAAATGGCTAGGGCAGCCTAATCCCCTATGTATAGGCTAGTCTTGCAGACAAAATTGACCTAGAGTATCCAGTCTGTCAATCAATGCAGAAGCCATGTCCATGCCTTCATGCATGTGTTTGTTATTGGGCGAGTTGGACTGTTATTACTGCGACTACTTCACTTTCTTGCTTTTAAGGGATAGTGACCCTGTTACAGGATTTACAATTTTATTGACACGTACACGAAGTCTATTTCGATCGTTTGCCGTGAAAAATATTCATATGAGTTTCTTGTTCACACATAATTTACCAAATGGCCCGCGGCAATTCTCCTTTCTTGTAAATATCCATTTTAGTGATCTCAGTAGGAGAGGGTATGGAGCACATAAGTAGATTCAAATATAAACTATTGTTTTTGTGTTACCATGTAGCATGTGTTCAAAGATAAGAATGTAGCCAGAAAGCTCTGCGTTTTGTTAAGGTTTCTGTGACTGCTTCGTTGTCTTGTACAATAAGAGCTAATTGGCTTGTTTACCATGTTAACACTAATGACTGAGATACCGTAGTTTTCGGGCCTACCGAAGTCTTCGCTAAGTTGGTGCCCTCAAGCAAGCCCAAAATGGACCAACGTCTTCCTCCAATCCCATTATTGTTTTTCAAAATCTGCACTGTGTCAATATTCAGATAACCGGCATAAATTTGCGAGTTGTGTGATATGTTCCATTGAGATGTTTTATTAGTAGTGAACCTCCGTTGGTGAGACTAAATAGTTTGAACGTTATTACAAATGCTACATTTTGTTATAATCAGAATACACGCTTGAATGCACGCTTTGGAAAAATCTAAGATCTTGTTCTAGCTTGCTTCAGCCGTTAGAGAATGCAGGTTTATTCATGTTAACTCAAATGTTCTCCTGACCCAACTGTTCTCCATACTGTGTACGTGTACAGAAAACCTGTCATCAAAGACCCCCGACCACCTCTCTTTTATGATCAATATAATTTAGCACAAACATCACATTTATACTATATTTACCCTGTGTTCTATGACCACATGTCATTAGCGACCACAATATTGTGGCAGAAGAGGTGGTCACAGATGACAGGTTTCACTGTATTAGTAATTGCATTGCTCATTTTGGTTGAATATGACTGGAAGGAAGCTTTTGTTTGAAATTTGCATATTTTTGCACAATGAGATTCAACGAATAGCAAAAAAAACCCCAAAAAAACCAAAAAAACAACAGCGTACATATCTCCAGCATATAAATAATCATTGCTTTTCTTATCTGCCTGGTCTTCGCTCGTAGGCGGCTGCAGTTGGACCAGATATGCATAGCCCCCCCCCCCTCCGATTAAATATTGCTCAGTAGGGTCATGTAACATTGATTTCTGACTGGTAACATGTGATGAAATGTAGATGGGTTTTCCGATGGAAAGCGAAAGCTCTTCATTGTGAAACTTGCTGGTAGAACAGAACCGCATTGGATTTGCTTGGAGCTGCACTGTGTCAATGTTGACATCTATTTGATCAAGGGACCAATGGAGCAGTAAATCCAATGATACCCTATAGGTTTGCCGCAAGTGCCTTTATTAATATGGTATAATGGTATCAGATGATTTACGGCGCTTGAATCTGAAGGACAATTGTTGCATCATGAGGCACTCAAGGGGTTTTGCATCACTAACATTGTTGACATATGATACGACAAATCCCTTGGATGAAGCTGGCTTCTTGTTGATTCTATTGGGATATGTTCTTTGTGTGAATAATCCGAAGTTATGAACTGTCTTGATGTTTCAAAAATGTCGAATTATTTTGTTCTCTTCTTGGTTTGGACAAAGTTCCTACCAGACCAGAAATGACTCATCGCCATGGCAGAGACCTTACCACATCAGTGTTGCCGCTACAGAGCGGGCATGCGGGTTTCCAGCATAAAAAAATTGAAATGCCCCCCTAGAAATAGACGAAGGGGTCCAAGGTGACCCCTCAATTTGAAAATTCAACATTGTTTGAAAGCTTTGTGATACCTTTGTGTCTGATTTTGAACATGTTTTTATTTAAAAATTCAGTATCAATTACCTTTGTATCGATACAGTATTGGTACATTTGTATCTGATTTTGAGCATGTTTTTATTCAAAATTTCAGTATCCATTTTACAATTTTAATGGTTATATGATGTCCCTCATTGCAATGGAAATGCTCCCTCCAAATTACAGGTTTGGGGGACAAAATGGCCAACATTTTTAAAAAGTAGCGGCAACACTGCGGCCCATGGCTTTGGTTAATTTAAGGATTTTGACTCGCTCGTAAAGTCGACGTGTGGAATGTGAAAGTCACTCGTCTGCCATGAAAACCACTCGTCCACCGTCTAATTGAAGAAGCGTAGTGACAGAATGTGAGCAAAGGGAGCCATTATTGACATGGGGTCTGGGACCTTTTAAGGGCCCCAGAAGCTCTAGGGTATTAAGTGGTCTAAAATGTAATTTCCTAGTTTTTTGATAAGGTTTTAAAGGTTATTTGCCATGTAAAATGACCAATTTTGTTCTTGTAAAAATATGCTTTAGTACAGCCCTAAAATTCCTGTATGTTTGTGTGGACGAGTGGTTTTCCAAAGTCACTAGTTCACCAAGATTTTCACATGTTTGTGGACGAGTGTTAACGAAAGCCTTGCGCGGCAGTGCCACATAGGCGGATCCGCGATAAGGGTCGGGAATGGAAGGTACTTTCATTTCACTTTCATTGGGTTTTGGGCGAAAAATAACTGGGTGGAAATTTGTATTTGCGCCCCCTCCATAGAGAGGTCCTGGATCTGACACTGGTTTTAACACCATCCTCCCTTGAAATTTGTCTTTGTTCCAGATGAATGCCCAGATTTCTTTTAATTTCCTGACGTTTTAATGTGAAATTGCACATTCAGCTTTCGTAAGTAACCTAGCACCTTACATGGGCAAGAGTAAAATGGTTTCAAGAGTCTGGAATATATTGGTATTATATGTAACATTGATTGTTGGTGTTTTTGTGTATCGCCTGGAGTGTATGGGTGAGATGTTACTCCGGGAGACAATGAGACCACTTCACATGCACTGTCAGACCGCCCCATAAATGCTTCTACAATCCATTTATGTACAACACTGCCTCAAAGCTTATATTTCGTCTTCATACAACAGGACCTTCTCTAAACTATGACCTGCTTAAGCCTTACGACACATGCCTTCAGGGCTTGAAACATCACATTTTGAGTCTGATAGTTTTAGTTCATTCATTTTTCTTATATGGCAGTTTTGGCGGTTCGCTGTTACAGTCGTCCCGGATATATTGATATCGCTTATTTCGATATCCCACTTACCGTATTGTGCCGATATAAGGCGCATACCCTAATTATGGCGCACCCCCTTTTTGACATATTTTACTTGAATATTTTTTCCCATTGTAAATTCAAAACAGTTGGTGCAAAGTTATCATAGCTATATTGTCAATTTTGTTTGTCCAACTCCAAGAAGGGGTAATTTTCCTTTGTACATATATAAAAGAAGCTTCATACAAATATTCCTTTAGATGAATTTAGGCATTCTGAGGTATATGACAAGGTCTCATAAGGTATGTGACAGGAAAGTGGAGTGCGTCAGATTTAAGTCCAAGCCACTTTTAATTAAAGCGCATATGCAAACATATGTGCTTCGCGCATGCACCTTAAATCGGCATAATACGGTATATCCATATTTTTTTGCGGGCCAAATTTCTTCCATTGACACCAATGTTAATTTCCCCGCTTATATCGATACTTTTGCCCGCTTATACCGATATTTTTTCCAAATTTTACTTGTTGATGAAATATGATTGAGGGTCATCTCCAGAATCGGTTGTTAATGCAGCAGGATCATTTGATTTGTAGCTTGTTTGCCGAGCTCCCGTTTTGACAGATGCCCTGTCAGTATGGTTTAATATTACGCCTTCAATGGCGAATTTTGAACTGTTTTGCTTGCCGATTTATTTGCTGTGTGTGCATGCATGGAAAAAATGGAAACTGACTGGCCGTCAATTCGTCGACAGAAGTCTGGTTCGTTTGCCTTACTCGGACACTTGTAAACTTTGATATTGATTGTTTTATGTACTAAAGAGTTGCGGTTATTTCAGGTCTAGAAATAACAATAAAATACTCAATGGGATTGATTAGCTTTTAAATACAACTTCAATTTAATCTCGTGTTTCCAGGGTTTTACGATGCATTCTAGTGTTGTATGCAGGACTGGTAAATTTACGTCAGATATCCGAAATCTGACTGACTTAAACAGGATTGTGAAACGAACTCAATCGAAAGTTTTCATACCATAGACATTTAGTAATTTATCGTTAAGTATTGCATTTATGTATGAGTTTTATAGCTATTATGGTAATGAACATATTTTATTTCAATATGATTCAGTTGTCTGTTTCATATCTGTATCATATTTTTGGAGATAGCGATATAACAGCTTTATGGCTCTGTCCAAAGATGTGATACAGATATTCAAAGGACAACTGAACCACATCAAAATAAAAGACATTTATTACTGTAATAGCTATATACCTGACATATTCAATGTAATACTTTAAGATAAATTAATAATAATCTATGGCATTAAAACTTTCGATAGGGTCCGTTTCACCACCCAGTTATATTGAATTTTGCAAGAATGACTAATCTGTAAGTCAAAACTTTTAGCATGTTCTTACCTTGTATTAAAACAGAAATGTTTTTTTTCTGATTTATGTTACCTTCCTAATTAGGTCAGTTTACCTAAGTTGGCAGTAAAATTCATAATATTGTGAGTATTATAAGGGACTGAAAAGGAACCAACTTCCAGCCCTAAGATTACTAATTTTAAATTGACCAATATTAGTTATTCTGCTACTAATGATGTAAGTCTCTTTGCCTAATTAGACAAACTTGAATAAAATGAATTAAAAAAGTCTCGAATGTGTGAGATAATGTATACAGTCGAACCCCTTTTGCACGGACCCTGGTTTGCAAGGACACCATGCCATTGACGGACACTTCGGCTCAGAATTTCGCATAATTTAATGTAAGCCACGGACACCATGCCAAACACGGTCCCCAGACACCTAATTCAAACCAATTGGCGGACATACACCCCTAAATATGGGCAAATATTTTTGTTAGAATATTATCATATATCATGTCTAGTATTTACGCCCATGTTTACGCCTAATATGCAACAGCAAGAAGTTGATTAAAATTGAAGTTCATGTAAGGATCAGGTTCCATTTAATGTTTGGTATGATGTCCATGAATTACATAGTTTATTATTACTTATTATTACATTAGTTTATTATTATTTCTCCTTGAGGTACAGTGATGGCAGTTAGCGTAGAAACCCCTTTTCCAAGGACACCACGCCATTTAAGGACATTTCACCTCAAAATTCAAAGTGTCTTTGCAAAAGGATTTCGACTGTATCTGTAACAATGCATTATGTGGTATTGTTCCTATTGTAGGCACAATTGATCGATCTCCGGAGCGATCTGTTCGAGGTGCGAGCCACCAAGGCGATCCTGGAGAAGGAACTGCACAACCTTCTGTTACAACTCCACGCGGCTCAACTCCAACTACACGCCAAAACAGGGACGGACACAGACTCAGAGACAATCATGAAAAAGCTGGTAAATTTTACTCTTAGTTACGTAATTCTGATGTTTCTTGCCTCAGAAGGACACATCTAAACATTTAATTTTTTTTCAAAGTGGGCTTTGATGTTGATGTCTTGATAATCCGATGATAACATTTGGAATTGATTATCGGGATTATTCAATTTACCGATCAGCAGTATTCGATTCTACACTAAAGGGCGCTCCCGAGACAGGGTCGCGTTTGGGACCGTTACAACGTTAAAATCCACGTGGGTGTGTGGTTTTATTTAAAAGAACTTGGATCTAACTTCTACCCTGGTGCAAGCTCGGAAACAATGACATAATTTTTAGCTGGTATATTTAGTATTACTTTTCGGATATAAATCATTTCAGTTTCACTTGCGTGTACAGTATAAGTGATCAATATACTGCATTTAAGGCGAACATGACAAATGTGGCCGGCCCTCTAATCTGACTACACGTTAAAGAAATTATTCCTCACTATGTTAGGTGTCAAGCTGATTCGCAGATTGAAGCTGCAGATAAATGTTTGTCATGGTATTGTTGCCACGAGCATTCGGCTGTTAATCTGAAATGAAGAGCAGAAATTGGTGGGAGTTGAACGCGTTATGGGACCCGGAAATGAAAATCGATAAATAGCTCCTGAGCAAAACGGGTTAAGATTTGAGGACAAGCTCGTAAATCATAAGATACGGATGACACTAAAGCTGTTCTGGGGGAGCAATGGTCACCATCAGTACAAATCTTTTATTGAGCTTGATATTTTATGCACACGTTTGTATCGCAACAATGAGGCCAATAAGACGTATTGTCCATAAGTCTGCTCGTTAAATGACTGCAGTCGTGATTAGGCAATGTCCGAGTTGGACTTTTTATTAGAGACGGAAAAAGTCTGTCCTGTTGTTTTCCTCGCAGTTGGTTGATAAATATGGTATGCGAAGAAAGCAGTAGTTCGGTGGACTGCACAGGAGAGCTGTCAATGTAGTTACTATCAGCAAGCATGCAGGTCACGTCTCCAGACGCACTGCTCACTATTTTATTTGATCATCAATTGATTGTCATGTAACTGAAAGGGAGGGATAGTGCTTTATGGAGGAGCAGCGGTATGAAGCATCGCAGGACATGGAGGGAGGGAGGGGATCGGGCATGACCGAAGACGACAACGACAGAGGTATTATTTAGGACCCCCAACTGGCTAACGGTTAAGCCGATTAGCCAGCTAAAAGTGTGGTGGCTAGATTGCTGGCTACTATTTTCTTAGGGATGTCGCACATTTGCAACTATATCTTAAACATATAGCTATATGTATAACCTTTGGGGATTTTATCATTGTACCCAGATTTGTTATGAGGTTTGAAATGATTTCGTTGAATCATAATGGACAACCGGTGGTAACATATTTTATGGATCGTTATTTGTGGTTGAGCCGATTAGTCAGTTTCAGGTGCAGTTGCTAAGGGGCTAAGGAAATATGCTTTGGTTAGGGGCCCAAGTATAGTTACGTGTGTGACAGTACATAACCCCACACATTCCATGTTGGGTAATTGCACAGGAGATGCACGTAGTTTCAATAACCAACATTCACGCAATTATCATATTTAGACAGACACACAAGGAGGACATGATATGATATCGTTGACCAACATGTCAATACAGCTTTCCAAGTGTCAAAGCATGTTATTGTAAATACACTTGTACATGAACATATGTCCAATTTCGCAATAGAAACATTTGTACAAGCTGCATCTACACAGATTCAGTTCGTGCTTTTGGTAATGGTACTAAGTCTAACGTTCTGCTTAAACAAAGTTCAATGGAGGATTGACTGGTGAATTTTTATTTACCATTTGTTCTCTACATGGCAAACGCAATCGGATGTTACAATACTGGACGATTTCACAAACATCTAGATTCTTGGTCCATGAGAGGGATGATACGCACGTGGGTTAATACAGAAATATCATCACTAACCATGTACAGCCAAGATCTCCATTTGTATTCTGGAGCGGCGTGTTCCATTATAAAGGAGCTGGGTCAATGTTTGATCGTTATTAATTGGAAGGCAAAAGCCAATGTCGATGGCAAAACATGGTGTCCATAAGGGTAAATTTGCTGCAAGTACAGTGTACAGTCTATGCATATTTTAGGATGCAGTTTCTGAAGAAAGTGACCTCCAGAAAGGCTGGAAAATCGACCGAAATTCTGTGTGGAGCAACTTCTATTTATGTGGTATTACGGACAGTCGTGCTCACTTTGTATGCGGCTTGCTCATTTTATTCGGAAACGTAATTAAAACGGTAACGGTATTATCCAGACGATAGTAATCAATCATACAAACGTACTGTGCCAATACACATAACGTTAATTCATATTCACACGTTTTGTAGTCAAACATGGTATCCAGTCTCCAATGGCAAGCCATTGGAATGGCTGAGTAAAGCCTTGTTTACTGTTCAGTCATTCTGCGCAGTCCCGGGGAGATGTAGTGTTTTAGCATTAAGCATGTGATTTAGAATGCAGCAGGTTGTTCTAATCAAGTCGTGTTTCTTCATCTCTTATTTCTTGTCTCCCTCAAGACTTACGGTTAAAGCCTCTGGTAACGTTACTCACAACCACTGACCATTACCGTCTACAAGGCCAGACTTTTTTATTTGTTGGATTACATTTGATTGAAGGAAACTTTTGTGAACAGCCACCGGGGAAAAAATTACAATTAACATTGTCTTTGCATTTTTGTTTGAAGTTCCCGAAATTCGCTTTGTTTTAATAGTGATGTTTGATCAGACCACAGAAAGTTTTCTGCTATCTTGTCACAGATTCAGTTTGTTTTTCCCACTCTTGATTTTGAGGGCGGTGGGAAACGAAATCAAACGAATAAAAAAGTCAGGCCTTTAGGGCTCATTCCACGCTTTAACATGTTACTTGTCGAATGTAACATCTGTACAACAAACAATAAGTGATTGTTTAATTCTTAGTTTTCAGAAAGAAA
Organism: Haplosyllis anthogorgicola; assembly: GCA_038406195.1. Classification (NCBI taxonomy): domain Eukaryota; kingdom Metazoa; phylum Annelida; class Polychaeta; order Phyllodocida; family Syllidae; genus Haplosyllis; species Haplosyllis anthogorgicola. Next base: position 10,464 of record JBCAUI010014233.1, on the reverse strand, counting down.
AATGCCTTTAAACTGCATTGGAAAAATTCTTTTGCCTTGGCCATTTGGTATTGATATAACGAGAAAGTTTAGTCGGTAGGAAAAACCCAGCTGTAAAGAGAGATAAACGTCCGCAAGTCAGTCCAATTTATCCTCGGTGTCCTTGCTAAGGAAATTTATAAACGTTAAATGTTCATCTTTATGTTCAAAGCCTTCCTCCTGCAGGAAATTTTAACTGAACCAAAACCGAACTGGAGGATCCCATCCATATCATCAAACTGAAATGGACACTCCTAATACAGTAGAATCTGTTTTGAACGGCATACCTGCCTTTGACTGCAGCATGTTGTCAATTGAATCATCAATATTCATGTTTGTTTTACCCGTTTTGTACGGCATACTTGCCTTTTACGTTTACAACATTCTAGTCCTTACGAATTATGGTGCCACCAAAATTCAGAAATATGTTTTACTGCGTATTGGGGTCAGGCTCCTCCGCTGATATCCTCCCCTTCTCGAACCCCCCACCCCACCCCCAATCCGCATACCTCCCTCTACGTGGGATACCTCAGTCCTGCTTCAAATAGCACAATCCGAGACAAAAAATACTTGGAACATCGGATATGTCGTATGTTGCAAACAAGAAGATCGTGATATCAGATAGGAGTTTTAGTTTCCGATATGTGACATGTTCTAATTTCCGTAATGTTGATGATTCCCTGTTGAATGTGATGATTTGAGGTTGCAGCGTTTGCATTGCACTTTCCTTGGGGAGTTAATTAACTAAGAGGACCTACGCTAATAGAAAAATAATACATCAGTGCAGAAAGTATCGCTGCTCTCAAGTTAATTAAGTGAAGCTTTGTGTTCTCAATTTTTATGTTCGGGTACTAATGATACGTCTTTGCCGAGAAGTTTCCAGAAAATGACAGAATTCTAAGATAGGAATAACAGCAGCTTAATATTAAGTTCAAATTACGTGTTACCCTTTGTACAGAAAGTCAAAGAACACGGCATTTATCGGACGAAGTAAAGCAGTGAAGATGTGATCATTGGTATTTTACGAGACATTCCCGTGTAGTGTAAGTGATACTGAGGATGAAACCTTTGTATTACTACAGCTGATAGAATTACAGACAACCACTCCCAGACTGACATTCTGAACCAGTAACAGTGGAGAGAAACATGGACATGCACTCTGCAAGGCAATGTTCCCACTATATTGTATTCCCTCGACTCCAGACTACATTGATGAGCAAAACCACTATGTATCTCGCCCTCTTGTACGGTGGCAGTGCTCCTCATTTTTGGAAATTGGTACTTTGTTGGCTCACAAAGCCTTCATGTACGTTAGTCATGTCGCAGTTTTAATATCGAAAATAATAGAACAAAAAAGCCTCATAGCAGCCATCTATTTAATTGAGGCCTCGGATCCATTGTGCTCACATTACTTTTATACCTCGCGTTATTCTATCCCCCCAATGATATTCCCTGCCTCATGTCCTGTCGAGTGCTCGCCGTACACAGTTTACAGTAGACCTTCCTTAGGGCGACCACCCAATTTTGGAAAGAAAAATCGTCGCCAATGGGGTGGTGGTTTTGCAAAGGAGTGTTATTTTCTGTGTAATTTAATGTGTTATATCTAAAGCCTGGTGGCCTTGCAAAGAGAGGTTGGTCGTGGAAAAGAAAGTCTGCCCAAAGGGAGTTCCACTGCAGTTCCTGGTGTTGTCACTGTCGAGTACATCTGTATCGAAAGTTTCAGTTTTATGAAGTCTCGGATGCAAAAGTAACAAGAATGAATCATAAAAAATTGTTCCATCAAAGAGAAAGAAAGTGTTAAGTGATGACTTGATACAATCCCCGGAGAAGGGACTGCGACGCAAGTGCTTTTAAAAAAAGTATTAAATGCTATCCGTATGCAGTACTGTCTCCTTTAGACCATCGTGCAGTTAAACGAATTTGCCTGCATTGCTTGATAAGCATCTTATGTAAGATGGCTTTGTATTCTGCATACAATTTGTTTTCACACATGTTGCGGTAGCAGAAACTTCTTGTCTGCCAAAGCAATTCTCATTCCTATTCATTGCTAAATGAAAGGGCTACAATGTAGGAAACCTTGGGTCTGGATTAACTTACCATTACATATCGATTCGCATTCCTTAAGTTAATGTACATTTGGGCGGTTACTTGGTGAAGCCAGAAAAGCATTAAACTTAGTTGATGCGATGATCATAGTGAAGATAGATTGAGCTAATAAGATAATGGAAGTCTTACCCAACCATCCCTCTGCCTCGGATGATACTGATTTCACAGCTGAGACGAGAGCCGTTTTGGATAGAATCTCGCATCTGTCCCATACAACCCAATCACACAGCTTCCTGTAGTAGCCATCTATTCATACTGATTGAGAAATGTTTCAGGTCTTTTAGAATAAGGAGATTTGCGGGGATGGAACTTCTTACTGTGAAAGGCAATCCCACAGCCAAGTGCTCACGCGCCATTAACTGCACACACAGAAGGAATGTAATTGTTAAATACTGTTAGTCAGTGATTGTCCAATATTTTTTAAATTTTAACATTTCTCGTGTATTGTCCACCAAGTGGAATACGAGTAGACTGAGCAATGCACCTTTTACCTTCATACACTTCATCCTTTAGTGTGACGCAATGTCACAGTTTCCTGCGTCAAAAAATTAGGTTTACGTCAGTGTTTTATGCCAGTTGCGTTTTGTTTACATTTGCCGCCGCTCTCGTAACATTAACATATTATTAACATATTAAAATTACGGAAAGAAATTCACGTTATTTTTGTAAATTTCAATGAAAAATTGTAATATGTCGCAAAGTCAGCTGATTCCAACAGGGCCCATCACAATATCTTGTCAATGAAACACAATTAAACTTTAAAAAACAAAAGAAACTCTAGTCGAAAGTCAAGTTATTTTTAACGGAAAGTTAATTGAATTGATGCGAGTATTACGCACTGCAATTTTTCACCCAGTCTCCCGTATTATTCTTTCTGTTCAAAGGAAGGAGAGATAGAGAAGCGGAAGACGGATAATATTGGAGAGTCACGGATCGAGGCGGAGATGAAAGAACTACGGAAAGAAAACAGTGAACTCAAGCAGTACATCCTCGCGCTGCAGGGAGAAGTGTACGGCGCGAGACTAGCTGCAAAATACCTAGACAAAGAACTGGCTGGCAGGTTAGCGTTAAAGTTGAATTCAATCTTTGTTTAACTCGTGTATTGCACATGGGAACAAAATTAAGGTTTTTCTTTGCACCCGATAAAATGCTAACGGTGCAATTCAAAAGGCAAGGACTCAAAGCAGCAAAGAAAAAAACACATGCAAATAAGGGTTTATTGTTATTGTCCCTGCAATAAATATGATAACGTGTATCAGCGGAGTTCAGTTTTAGTTTATTGAATCACACTGTAAATGTGTCAATGCTGTGGCAGAAGGAGCTGGAATGGTTACCCCCAAAACGAATCGGGAAACAGTATTAATTCCGATGTTATAGCGTATCGAACAGTAATTTAATCGTAAATAATGTGTTAATAATTTTACTGACAACCAATTCACTTCGTTTCTATGCTCAATTTTAATTTGAACGTTACACTTTCTGTAGGATCCAGCAGATACAGTTGTTAGGACGTGATATGAAGGGTGCTGAACACGATAAACTCTGGAACCAGTTAGAAGCTGAGATCCACTTACATCGACATAAGACTGTGATCAGAGCCTGCAGAGGCAGGACGAACAAGAAAAAACGCCACACAATTCCACCCGGCCACGTAAGTCCGACTCCATGCGTTTATTATAATCTTTAAAGTAGCCTGCACTCAGTGAATTAGCAGAAATTACTTATGTTATTCAGGACATTAATTGAAAGCATTAGCAGCAATCCAAGGTGTTTCTTTGGCTTAGAAAAACCGTTTTATTATAGTTTAAATGAGTCTGGCATATGAGAAAGTAGCAAAGCGTAAGCCTTAATGAACGATATCATTATTGTGAACAAATCTTTTATTGTATTTGCAGGATTTTCACTCGTTAAAGCGACGACAGGGTGTCGGTGATGTACGTAAACTCAGGTTAATAAAAGAGCCAGATGAAGGACTAGGCATGTCTATAACTGTAAGTATCATCAATCCTCACACTAAAAGTTGCGTCGAAGGCTAAGTGCTGCCTTCACCTAATGTTCGCACAATTTGCATAAGAGGTGTCTGGATTTCCGCAAAATAGCTTACTAAAATAACTCGACACATAAATGCTAGTTTGGCAGCAGTTTACCAGTAAGCATGTTTGTAAATATGAGCAGCATAACAAATGTCATGCAGAAAGTCTGAGGCATGAATACGTTGTTGTAAGAAAAACAGCCTTTCGAAGGATCATGCATTGGTCGTAAAGTAGATACTGAGTCATGTCATCAGACATAAATGTATGGTCTGCTGTCTGCTGTATCTCATAATTCTAGATTTACCCTGCCTTGGGAGATACCCGTTAAGTGCGGAGATGTTACATTTATCGATTTGTGTAAATAAAAATTTCTTAGCATTAAAAGTCAATTTTATTGATCCGGGTTTTATTGAAGAGGCTACTCGATTTAACTCCGCGTAAACGGGGTTGTGAAACCGACCGAATCGAAAGTTTTCTTACCACAGATATTTATTAATTTTTCGTAAAGTATTGCATTTATGTATGAGTGTTATAGCTATTACGGTAATAAACATATTTTATTTCAATATGATTCAGTTGTCTGTTTCATATCTGTATCATATCTTTGGAGATAGCCACACAACAGTTTTATCGATATCTCCAAAGATGTGATACAGAGATATTCAAAGGACAATGAAACCATGTTTAAATAAAAGAAATTTATTACCATAATAGCTATACACTCCATTTATCAATGCAATACTTTAAGAGAAATTGATAAACATCTATGGTATTAAAACTTTCGATTGGATTCATTTCACCACCCTGGTAAAATGGTGATGAATTGAAGAAATGAGGCGATATCTTGACACAAATTTTATTCCAGCACACATTCGCTATTGAAAAAAAAGTTTAATTGGGAAAACAATGTATGTATCACATCACGAATATGAAAGTGAACTGAAAGTGGCCATCAATAGTTCATGCAATAATGAATTGTCAATCAGATACGTGCAATGCGCGGTTTCGTTCCAATGAAATATGATACAAACGAAATACAGTAGAACTTGTTTTGAGCAACACTGAACTTCTCCCTCCAAAAAGTGTCGTAAAAGGCAGGTTGTCGCACAAGACAGGGTCATTTAAACTTGTTTTAACAACGTTTTATGCAGCGAAAAGTGTCGTAAAAGGACAGGATGTTGTTCAAAACAAGTGTCGCTCAAGACAAGTTCGACTGCAGAGAAAAACGAAATTAATGTTGTACATACATGTAGTTTGATAGGACACAACGCGCCATTAAAATGCCAACAACTTAACTAACAGGGAGATGATTGGAAGTTGAAATGCATTCGTGGTGAGGACGTGCAAATCGTACGCCATTCTCGCTCGTGAAAAAGTGTTTAACATGTTAAACACCTAAATACATTAAGCTTTGCTCAAAGAGGAAAAGGATTTTAGGAATCTCGTCATTTGGCAAAGAAAACCACAAAGCACAATGTGAAATAAAGTTTTTAAGGTTTCTTTGTTACTGTTCCCAAAACCCTTCCACATGTAACTGGTTTTAAAATCGAACTTATCAGCCCGTGTATGTGATGAACCTTAGAGAAGATTGCTGCCATGTCAGCAGACCCATCAGCTTTGCTGGTGGAGTTAGATGTATCGTCAAGCTGTCGTTAAGCAGTCGCACCAGTCCAGGAGAATACCACTTCAAACAACAATAGGGTATCATGAACATCATTACGTCATGAACATCATTACGTCATGAACATAATTACGTTAGGTCTCTGAGAACGTGACGTATCAAGTTACCACGGCTCTGCGTGGCTCATATTGAGTGGAAATGGATCAGCAACCAAAGATCTATCTGAACACTGCCTGGATAGTAAGAAAAAAATTTCTGACGGCATATATGGCAGTGCACGAAGTGAGGAAAATCCTCAATTTGCCAGCAGGGCCAGCTGATCTGAAAATCAGGTTACCCGAACTAATATGAAATAGTCCTCAGCGTTTTGAAGTTTAGCACCTAATTAAACACTCAGTGTTTTTTGTTTTTGCACCAGAAGGTGAAATCAGTGCAGTGCAGTTTCCGCAAAAATGTGGAAGTAAACCGACATCATAGACATCAACACACACACACAGCCCCACACACTGTGTGTGTATGTATTGATGTCCATGACCGACATTACTTACGGGACTTACAGTCAAGAAATATCAAATAAGGATTTTTTCTCCTTTGTTGATCCCAAAAGATGAGCGGGAGATTCACGATGAGGTTCTTATCATCTGTTAATGCGGAGGACGTTTTGAGGGCCGTTTAGATAGCTGGATGTGTTATCATCTGTTTCAGCATTTTAACCAGTACTTATTGTATTCTATCGTAATGATGCATACGCTTGAGACCCACTTGCAGATGCGGAGTTCGAGAACAAACTTAGCTTAATTGCTAAATCCCGATTTTTAAAGTGACGTGAAATGTATTCCAAACAATAACATTAAAAAAGCTTAATGCAAGAAATATAAAAAACAGTCTAGCCCGAATCGACTTACATTGAAAAGTACACGCAGAGGTACAAGCCCGAGCTGTGAAAAGAGTTGATTGTGCCATTGTAAAGTGAAGGAACAACGATAACAGAGCTGATGATTACACTCACGTCTAATCAATGTCTTGAGGCGCATTTCCTCAAGTTAAACCGATTTTCCTACAGCCCACTTCCCTTGTGCGGGTCCTGATGACTCCCGCAGGACTTCAAATAAAGGCTAAATTATGCCATTTGCAATTTCTCAAAAAAGTTGCATGCTTTTAAAAACAAGTTCGTACATTTAAGGATTCCTCGAAATGACCCACATGCCAACTTTCATCTTTGGCTCGTGTAGTTTATCATGCATTAAGTTTCCAAGAATCAATTACAAGATTTTCGTGCGAATTGAGTACACACATATCGCTTACATTGCAGTGTATTGCAGCTTTGCAGACATCTAAAAATCCTCTCCAGTCTCAGAGAAGGAAGATTTTATCCTTACACAGACACTTTCTGTTGACTTAGACTGAAAAAAGCTTCGCTTCTTGGCGCTTTGAACGGCAGTGAAAAGTGAACACTTGACTCGCTCTTTCAAACTACACCGTAGTGTAAGCAAAGCTCTAGCGAAATGTCTTTATGTGTAATTTTACTTGAAAGCTTTTCTGTTGCAAGATTTCAGGGAAGTAAATTTAATATCTGGAAGATGAGCGACAGAAGAATCTTTACATCATCAAGAACACTTGAAAATCAAAGAATTAAAACAGAAACTTTTAAATGGCAGCTCACATAATGTGAAAAGATTCATCGTTAACTTGCATCATGAAAAACATGAAGAGTGTGATTATGGTTGGGTCTATTTTTACCATATAACCAAATGGGAGGATAGTGTTTTGGTTGTGTCTGTGTGACTCGTTGTCTGTATGTCAGTGGTGCTTTGAACAAGGGACATCTCTTTTGGTACCACAGTCACTGGGTCGGCATTAATGTCACAGAATGTAAAGCAGAGTTGCAGAAGTACTTTATGCTGTATGATAAGAGGAAATAAGGTCTTCATGGATTTAATGATGTTCGTTGATTATAACATTGTTGTGTCATGCGTGGGGCCTTGAATACACGTTTCTAAATTTCTAAATTTGTCAGATGTAAGTAGGAGTAGGATGTGAAGTAATTCTGTTGAGTTGAATCCGGATTTAAACCTTATCAGTTCACTTCTCAAGTTCAGTTATTATTCGAGGCATGTTTAAGCCTGACTTTTAAGTTAAATAGAAACAGAAGGATAAACGAAGAAGGAAATGCATCAGCAAAACGCTTAACAAAAGAGGACGATGAACTTTTCTCATTAAGCACACTACCAGACCTTTCTTGATAATTATTCTTGAATAGAGATGAATTTTAATTAAAATCATTTTAAATTACAATTCAGAGGGGAATACGATTGTCGCGACTCAGTTTTTTTTCATCTCATTCACATCGAGGAGAAGGTTACACGCTAATTTTAAGAAATTCGATCACTAATGCTGGAAATCGTAATAAATAATTTTGTTTATCTTTGGATCATTGCTCTGATATAATTCCGCCAACGCAACGTAATCCAACCAATTAAAAAGTCTGGCCTACTAATTAATTCTCCGGAAACTCGTCAGGTGTATGGTATTCAAATCTGCCGTGTTTATGTGAGGGGATTGTAAATCGTGAAGCCAAACTGTGATGCCCTGCCGGGACACCGATGTACTGTCGGCATAAACACAATGAATTGTCGTCAGCAAGCACAATCATTAGGCATTTTCTGTTCAATTGTTCGGACTACGTTCCCGCTGCACTTTGAAATCGGGATTACATGTCGCTGTGATTTGTCTCTTTTCCAGTGCGCAAATACGTGAATATTTTCTACGGCATCGATTTTGTCGTCTTTACTCCTGCTTTGTGTTCCTAAAATCTACATCAGAACGCAGAACGAGTATTTGTTTGCTTTCCCGGAACTTAAATTGTATTAACTATGTGAATTAGAATGCTGGACATAGTACTGTCTGAGGAAGATATAGAATACATAGACTACTTGGTCACCAGAGAAGTCTTAGGTCCACAACAGGCCATTTTGGTTGACCAATACAATTGCAAACCGTATCTTATAGTTAATTTACTTCATAGAGAATAGTTTCAATAAAATATCGCTTGTATCTTTGAACGGCATTATTACCCATTGCAAGACGCACAGGGATTACACTGGGTCTTAACTCCACTGTAGAAACATTGCATCACGTTTCATTCCTTTAGATTGGAACTGATTTAATATGACAGATGCTTATCTGACATCCTGTAGGATATTCCCCCTTTTATATTTGTTCCCAATACACTTTCATCTTTCGGAATATATTACCATTGTGCATTTCAACATGACGATAGAGACCAGCTGAGGTACATCAAGGTAAATCCTCCGATCGCCTCGCTCAAAATTTTCCTCCATTGACACATAATCCAACAAATAAAAGTATGGCCTTACGCTATGATTCAGTTTATTTTTGGAGGAACTTGAAAGTTTGGAGAAAAAATCTGAGAATTCACTTGTGGTAAAATAATACGAACTTTGTCGTAAGCTTACTGCTCTCATTGGTATTGAAATAAGAGTGCATTGTACCGAGAACATATGATGTAAATGTAACGTTGTGTATTTCAGGGAGGCAAGGAGCACGGAGTACCTATCTTGATATCAGAGATTCACGATGGACAACCAGCCGACCGGTGTAAAGGACTCTTCATTGGCGACGCTATACTATCTGTGAACGGTATCGACTTGAGAAATGCCAAACATTCAGAAGCCGTGCAAATATTGTCTCAACAGGTAAGGCTCTTCCATCATGTTTGTTTATATTTATGTTTTTTCTCTTTCAGTGGAAACAAGCTTCTATTGATGATTTGCACGCTATATTGTCTTATACCAGTATTAGTTTTGTAGATGTTTTGCGGTATCACCTTGCAGAATGGAAACGTTTCATGGGTTTGTTACATGTTATTTTTTCACGAAGTAGTTTTTAATTAAGACTTGTTGCCGTGAACTTGAAATGAAATAAGTGCACCATGATGTGCAGCAGTACCACGAAGGCACGAAGTTACAAGGTCCTGTTGAGCAGAATGCGGTTCCAAATCAGAAAGGACTCTGGGGATCATAGCCACAAATGATTAAGCACGCAATTGACAGATCGACCCCGAGTTTGAAACCCATATGCAGAGTAAACTCTAGTTCGAAACAGAGGCTGCCAGTAACGCCACAAAATGGGTCTTGGTCCCACGAAAAAAAATTTAAAAAATAAAGATAGAAATAAATAAGTTACATGGTACAACAACAGATTCTTTTAATACCATCCGTGATGTAGAAATTCAATATTCGCAAAAGGACATTACATGATGACGGGAGTTTTTTGCATATCAACCAAGATAGTTACGATGGGACTATTGTGTGATCCGGGAGTCGGACGGATGACTGTGTTCCTGGGGAGTGACCCAACTTGGGTCTCACTCAGTACAATGCGATTGATTAATGTCAGTATTTGTGCAGACAGAGCTGAGCTACAAATGTCACATATCGGTAAGGCTTTTTTTATTTAATTGTTTGGATTGCATTTCCCGCCAAACTTTGAAATCGGGATTTCAAAAAAAAACCAACCTCATTTGAGGTTGAAACATGATGCACACAGCAAGATTTTTGCATCATAACGAGTTTTGTCAGGAGACGATTGGGAAATATTAAATATTTTATCAATATTTATAAACAGTTTGGCTTTCTTGGGACCAAGTTCAATTTTTATTTTTAT
>JBCAUI010014122.1:0-22079 GCA_038406195.1 Haplosyllis anthogorgicola | reverse complement strand
GCTACCCTGAGCACACTATTGATCATAGAGACTTCATATCTTACACACATATGCACCTATGCCCTATCTCAAAGCCTGGCAAAAATTATGTTGCTGTAACCTTTGTTCTCAAATTAGCAGCCATATTTGTGTTTTTCTTTGAACCTTATTCCTGGACACAGAGTTAAAGCTAAAGACTTGATATTTTGCAGTCATATGTATCTACATACCCTCTTTATTTCCTGTAAAAATTATATGGATGCCATTTATATCGCTAGTTTGGCAGCCATATTTGTGCTTTTTTCATTTGTCACATTGGAGATTCCAGACACTTTGTATCTTTCTGATATTGTGAACTAAATTGGCAATGTATTTTGATAATGCCAAATGAGCTCAGGTCCATCTGGACCTATTTTTGTGAAATAAAAGTTGGGTATCGTTCAAAAGAGGTAGTTTTACTTCCAGTCAGTTTAAGGGTAAAGAAGGACTGTGCAGATCAATGAACGTACGGCTATATCCAAAAGGGTAATGTAAGTCGAGGCATCGCCCAAAAGTGAACGGGTCAGCATGCGTATTGTGCCGTCACTTGCTTTATCTTCGCACGGACTAAACTGTTCCAAAGCACTACCAATTTACAAAAACAGCCAAGCACTTAAGCTTTCTGAGGCTGTACACCTCAGAGGGACATAAGAATGTAAAACGTCCGACAATCCATCTTTCGGTTATTATCTGCCAGCCCATTTGTATGCAGAAGTAGTGATTTTGTTATTCTAACATTGTTCCTTCCTGCCACAAAAAAGTCACGCCTGCTGATATCCGTTTGTTTTGCACCAAAGAAGAGTCCTTCAATTTTGAGCGAAGAGGCATGAAGCCTCGAGAGCCAAATAAGCAGTGCATCGAGTAAACAGTCAGAAAATAGAAAAACGTGAGCTCTATCAGTAAGGGAACGAATTGGCTGCTTTGCAAAGAAATCCCATTGCATGTTTATTATTTCTTTCTTATTTGTATCTGTTTCAAGATTCGTATCTGAGTTGAGAATTAAAATTATGTGCTATGATAGCGGGACATGATTGGTGAATTGATTTAGAAGGTCGTGAAAACATGTTTGGCAATAGTGGAATTATAAAACTATCTAGAAGAATTGCCTGATATGATCATAAACAAAAATAGGGCCACCCTTGGCAGTTTGTGTGGTGGAATAGATTTCGAAAGCAAATCCACGACAAAGAAATACCGGTACATCGAGATAAGCAAAACACTTGCACGATGGCATTATTGCCTGCGTGGTTACAGTTTGTTCAAATAATTTAAAAGAAGAACGTGCATGAAGTACTGTTGTGTCTTGTAAACTTCAGTGTCGAATCTAAATGGTCACTTCATATTTGGACATGTATATGACGCAGAGTGTCTTGATTCATTGACTTATGTTCCAAATCAATGAATAAGATAAAATTTTAGATTTATGGGCATTACAGAACAGAACAATGTGGATAATACAATTATTTCAGTAAATTATTTAATGTGTTAACGGGTGTAGGAGAAAGTAATTTCTTAAACATTAACTGAAACTTGCAAAGTGATCCGAAAGTACCAAACGTGGATATTGGTGAAGGTGCGCATACTGATTTGCACGATGCATTACCTAATGGTGCGGGCGTGCTGTTGCAGGATGAGGGTGTCAGGACTGCGCGGGGTGCAGGGTGTCGTGCGGAAAACCGCCAGCGATGATCTACAAACGGACATCTGGGAATTGCAACACATGGAGAAAATCGTCCCATCGTTACTGTTCAACATGCATGACAGCAGGTGAGTCATTTATTTTATATATAAATAAATTTATCTTGTAATTCACTCGGAGATGTAAGAGGGTGTTGGCATTAAGGAATGTGCTGTATTTAACTGATCACCGAAAGAAAGAGTTACTTGAATTGAAGCCTTATCCTGACAAAAAGAAACACCTCCTTAATAGGAAATTGGAAAGGGAAGATTTGACTTTCAAATAACCTGGACCTTTTGATGACTTCAAGCGCAATCTACATCGAATTTACTAGCTAGATATAACTTGGTCACTAGCAGTCGAAGTTTTAGTCTGCAGTTGCGTTCAGCAGGGTTGCCAGCGGTCAGGGAAAAGTCAGGGAAAAAATCATTTTCTCCAGGTCAGGGAAAAGTCAGGGAATTTGGTTCACAGTCGGGGAATTTTGAGATTTTAATGTCAGGGAAAAGTCAAAGAATTTTGATCTGACTGTAATAATTACTTAGTCATTTTTGATATGTTATTGCTCAAAATTTTGTAGGTTCACTTCGCTTGGCATAAATTCCCAAAACTGCTACCATGTTGCCATAAATAGCCATGATGTCAGAATTCTTATTTAAAATTTTTCATTAGGTTCAACAGAAAATCATCAAAGTGTGATTACCACTTGAAAATTATTGTGATAGTTACATGGTGAATATGGTTGTGCATGCCTCGCAAATATTCTTTATGGTCAGGGAAAATTACCAATTGGTCAGGGAGAAGTCAGGGAAAAGTCAGGGAATTTTTAATGGACGGAAGAGTGGCAACCCTGTTCAGGATCAACTACTATTGCAAATGGGAATATTCTGGGTTAGGTCCAGACAGACAGACAGACACGTATGAGGACGCTAACGATTCAGTTTGTCACAGCTATTCTAAGATATATTTTTTCACGAAGTGGCCAAACACAGAAACGAATCTGCTGTAAAGCTGTAAAATAGATTAGTTTGTGTCTGTATTGAATCATGGTGTGTACTCATGCAACTGTGACGTGTTTTAGTAATCACTGCTTCATAATGTACAACTACTCCTGGCTCAGTTGGCCATTAAATGACAAGAAAAAGAGGCCGTAAAGGAATTAGGGATACGATTTGGGGTGAATCAGTTCTTTCAAATACGTGATAAAACAAAAACAAAAAGAGTCGCGAAAAGTATGTAACCATACTTGCTGATGTGGCATTGAAAAAATCATGTTTGTGGATATTTTGTGTACGTATTTAAAGTGTGGAACATCAAATAAACTTTACTTTTTTGTCACCTTCAAAACACATCTAGTAAAGGAATATTTGTACATGTACTTATTTTACTCATTCATATTCGAATATTACCAGATTACCAGTACAAATTGTATTTGTTGATTTTCACTGAATTTTATCACATTTCTTATCGAACATTCGCTCCAAATTTGGTATTTTGATATTCCTTCTTTAATTCGGTAAATACCGCATAGTTTTGTAATACTGTAGTTTATGAATGTATTTCAGAACGTTATCAACTGATGCAGAGAGTCCAAAAGAAGAGGAACATCCAGCCGTGGTAGCTGAGACAGTATTCAGAGATCTAGTCTGTAGAGCATCGTATGGAAATATACACTCTATTATTAAACCTGTACTACGGTAAGAATAGTTCTCTGTGTCATCATATTTTCTGTTTAACGAAAAGAGTGTATGAATGATGTTTTCTGCATAAACAGAATTACAAGTGAATACATCCCAGTGTTTTAGAAGAGTTTGTTAGGTTAAAGAGATGCAAACTCAAGTCTACACGAATTGTCATTACACTTGTTTGTTTTCCCATTTCAGACATTTAGATAACCATAACCTGTGGGATCCTAATGACTTTGCGGTAAAATGCTTCAAGATCATCATGTACTCTGTACAAGTAAGTCGTTAAATTGATTAAGCATCTTTAACTTAATAAACCTGTGTTATGTCATTGCAATACATTTTTTAAAATTGTTTCTGATCAGGAATTGTTACAAATAGCATTCGTTTTAGTACAAGGGAATCTTCTGATTCGTAAAGACACAAGTACACTGTATATTTCAGGCACAGTACGGATATGTCGTGGTGCAAAATCTAATGAGTCATTTGGACGAAAACTCCAAGAAACATCCAAAGATTAAGTCAGGAATTGTGGACGTTTTGGCCGAAACCGTACTCATTGCTGCAGGAGGATCTATAGGTGTGTAAAAACGATAGAAGAAAAAAATATACAGATTATAGACAGTTTCATAAGTGCACACAGATGCCCACTTGCCTTTCTAGAGGAGAATGATGTTTAAACGAATTCATTGATTTAACTATTACCAGAGAATTCAACACGCATCACAAAAACTATTGTTTCTTTACACATATCCAAAGATTCGTTACGTTGGAAAGAACCGAAGTAGGGGATTAGGAAATGTGAGAATGGACTTTGAAGCAAGAAAATATGGAATTGTTTACAGTACTGAATTGTTTTATGTTTGTAATGACAACACTTAATATTTCTTTCCAGGTCCATCAGTATTAGAAGTTTTTAACACGTTACTACGTCATCTTCGAGTTTCTGTGGATAATAAACATTCTGATTCACAACGAATGAATGATGAAAAGAATTTCCAGGAAGCTATTATCAACACAATAGGTATGCAAATATTCAAATCATTTCCATGGAAATTAAGTTATTGTAGTTTTAAAGAGAATGCTCAACATAACAGGCTGTTATGTTATGGCTGTTATGTACTGTTCTGTTTTTCAGGTGAATTTGCAAATAATCTTCCGGATTACCAAAAAATTGACATTATGATGTTCGTTATGAGTAAGGTTCCCATGCCTACTGATGAAGCTCATGCTGGGTAAGAAATTTCATGCATTCAACACATGAGATTCTTTGATCATTATAATTACTTACCGTGTCTTGTAAACATGATTTTGTGCTCATTGTGATTCTTCCAAATTTTATTATGTTTTGGATTATAGCATGAACAGTATTTTGATTATATGGGGTATACAGTACGGAGAGAAGAAAACAAAATTTTACAGGTATTGCAATTTCATCTCTTTTGTTTATATTTTCAGGGATTCGAAAGATGTATTGCTACAAACCATGCTCATGAAGACCTTACTAAAAGTTGCAACAAAATACAAGACAGTCCTGATGGTGAACGCTTTCCCCTCATCATTCCTAGAACCACTTTTAAGGATGTCCCTTGTACAAGATCCGGGAATCAGAAGAATTGTGCAGGAAATTTTGCACACCTTGCTGGATAGACACGATAATTCAAGTAAATTGCGATCAGTGAGGTGAGAGACTGTTGTGTTTTATTTGTGAGTTCAGTAGCGGAGGTACAGTAAGCCTTATTTCATTAGAGAAAGGAAATTAAAAAATGTTTTAAGTCCTCAGAAAACAATTTAGGAAAAACGTGCAATTTTGTTTAAAATGGGACTGTAGCCAAAATTAGTATGTAAGTTTTTATGAGAACTGTGTATGAATTAAGGCTTACAGAAACGTAAACATAAAACCACGTTGTGTGTGTTTGATAGTTGTGCACAACTCGAAACCCTAAGTTCAGAGAACCTCAATCTTTAATGCCTTCTTAATTGTATCTATTACTCCTTCACGTGTTTCAGTGGCAATCCTTTACACATCTTAAGAAAGCTTTTATTAGAAATATCAGCAGAGCAGTTTGATTTTGTGTTGACCCTAAACTACACCTGATCAAAGATTTATCTCTTACGTATAGTCTGTTTTCTTACATAAGTACATAGTCTTGCTGTGTGTCTGACTATAAGCTATAAGATCTCCTTTGCTGTACTCATTTTATCAGTGAAAATAAAATTCAAATTCAAATCAGTTAATAGACTTAAAGATAATACGTATCATCATAAATGAGTACGGCACAAGTTCTCTCTATATACTCTACAGGCCAGATAATCCAGATGGAGACAAGATCATAAGGTACAGATTATTTTGATATCACTTGGTAGATGCAATGTAAATTTCCTATTCACGTTCATTGTGTAAATATTATACTTACAAAGTAACAATTTGAAACCTATTGCGGTTGGGTAAGCCAATTACGTGTTTATGTTTCCTTTTATGTTCCAGTATCCCGAAAGACATTTCACAACTTAATCTGACAGTAGAAAAAGCTCCTCGACAGGATATCATGTTCATGAAAAAGGTAGAGTTGTCGTTCTAAATGCTGTTAACATATGCTCCCAATATCCCATGCCTACCCTTCATACCATCATTAATTTTCACCAAAAATGTCTAACTGAAGGTGCCTAACGTTCTTTCCCTAATTAAGCATGTCATTGCTTTTATAGGCAATTTTGTAGACCATGAGTTCTTTGTAATTTTGTTGTTTATGGACGCATATTTTGCACTAATTTCTGGGAAATCTTGAAAGATATGCCAATGTAATGTTATCAATAGTTTCGTAAACAAAGTATTATGAGCAAACATTGTACATTACCAATTTCAAAACAGAATGGAGCACAGTTCTATTGGCACATCAGTGAAAACACACAGCAGATCAACAACCGTGTAGACAACTTCGAAGCTCTCTACTGCACCTTAGCACTACTATGCATTGAAATGGGAGGAGATGAAATTCTCATAGAACTCTTTAGACTAGCTTTAGGAATACAGGTAGGTGTATTTGGAGTCCGGATAGACGTGCTGTAAAAAGCCCAAACAATATTAATAATTCCTAACCAGAAAGCTTTTTTGACTTACCTTTGTGAAGAAAGCAGATAAATCTTAAATGAATGAAGTCGGTTATTAAGACATTTCTAGACGTATATTATGCATAGCATTACGATATATGTACCAATTTTTTTGTGGTATCGAGACTTAATGAACCGGTAATTTCTTCTCGTTCATTGTATGATTTTTTTTATGTAGGTGCGTTATTTTCTTGAAATATAAAGATTTAACAATGATATTTACAGGCTATGACATGTTCGAGTACCTTACCTATAACTCACAAATGTGCAATACATGCTCTCGTGGCTGCTTATCTCAACCTTATGAGCCAGTTAACTGCTATACCAGCTCTTTGTCAACATGTAGACCAGGTATTTATCAATGCTTGTACTTTTGAAAAGTAAGAAACTTGTTATGAAATTCTGTGAGTGAGTATTACTCGACAGCGAAAAAAAAGTTCAGTAACTTATTATCGTTCTTCAGGTCATAGAAACTAGAAAAGCGATGGCACCGTATTATTTACCAGAGGTAGCTTTCAACAGATCAAATACTGCAAGCAGGTAAGGTGGATCGTTCTGGTAGCTAAACTTGTTTTTGTTGAGCTTAGACACACATTTCTTTACAGGTTCATTATCGCATTACATAGCCTTCTAGGGCTCCATAATATTCTCTTGACGTTCAATTCCAAAAGTGAAAAGAGAATCGTGAACTTTCATTGATAGTTATTATTTTACTGCTTTTCATTTCCTGTATGCTTCATTGTGACAAGGCACATTCAGGATTGCAGAACACCAAGACGCAGCATAAACTAATTTTCAATATTTTAGCACAGAAAAGGGCAAAAGTTTATCCACCTTGTCCAGTTTGCTTGGACAAGATGAGGCTCAACCGCCTGAGCATCTTCTGTTTGAACCAAAGATTATTGGAGGTTGTTTGGATACATACCTGGACGATACCAAACCAAGAGGGGGTGGCAGCCTTCAGTATTGGGTTTCATTCAGTTCCCTCTTTAAATGTAAGACTGCTGTGGCGAAAATGTTGGAGCTATAAATTTTTATGTTCGTTCCTTAGATAAATCATTTGTGCGATGGATTTCATTTTTATTTTGTCGTTGACTAACAGAATTGGTGATTTTGAATTCCTAACATGTGGAAACTACAGTTGGGCCTACTGTGAAAACATCTAGTTTGAATACAAATTCAGTTTGACCTTTATTCCCTTCACTGATCCGACTGTATGTTGCCACATGGTAGTTTTATTTTAAGATAAATGAGGGGAGTTTGTTGAAAGTTCGTCTATCCTTTTAGATTTAGCTGGAATAAAGTTCTGCATGAGAGTGGGAAACTAAACAACCTGTGAAACAAAAATCGTCGTGTCAATAACAGCATGATTTATTTCAGAATTATTTGTAGGTTGAACACTGGACCTGTTTACAGAGTGAAGAGTTAGCTTATTTTATTTGTTACATTATGTTTCTTGACATTCTGGAAATGACATAATGGTAAAGAGTTTTGAAACATAATATAACAAAATGTTTTAATTTTTTAAATAGAAATTGCATGTTATGAACATAGCTAACACGAATTTAATTGCATTTTTTGCATGCCTGTGTCTTTACAGTTACCCCTTAGAAGAACCGAATACGTCGGAATTATTGTTTGATATGGACACAATTAGTGAAGCGTTGAGAAGTAGTGGACACGACACTTCTTGGTTGTCCGCTCCGTTTATTCCCCAACCTCTTGGAATAGGTAAACGTCGTAACTGTTCTAGATTATTAACCATCATACTCACTACACCTGTTTCTTCCAACACGTGTTTGGTTCTGTGACAGTGGTGTTATTTCAGGTGAAAATGATCGTATTTCATGGATAAGATTTCTGTGGGATCTCGTGGTCAAAATTGTTCTAACGTTTGTTTCCACTTTTAACAGGGTTGCCACCAGTCAGGGAAAAAAATAATTCTCTCCAGGTCAGGGAAAAGTCAGGGAATTTGGTTCTCAGTCAGGGAATTTTGGGATTTTGATCAAGGTCAGGGAAAAGTCAAGGAATTTTGATCTTGCTAAAAAAAACCCTGTCATTTTCGACATCTAATGGCTAAAGAATTTGTATCCTCGCTTCGGTATATTTTCATACTCAACAAAAGTGTTCATGTGTGGGAGGAATGATTCCGAGTAAGGGGACTAAAAAGACAGCAAATTTATTTGGGGGGGGGGAGTCACCGCTCTAATATATGTGAAATGTTTCATGCCACTATGCTATCATAAGTTGCCCAATATCTGAATTGGAATTAAAAAATGGGGTACACCTAATAGAAAGCCATCAAAATGTCATTGCGACATTTGAATTATTGTGTTTGTTACATGGAAACGTGATGCAAATATATGGTCAGGGAAAATGAGCAATTGGTCAGGGAGAAGTCAGAGAAAAGTCGGGGAACTTTGAACCGACTGAAGAGTGGCAACCCTTTTTAAAATTAAGGCCATAATGTGGCCTATTTATACCGGTATAGCTTTGCCCACAACAGTTTGTCTGATCGGTCATTGACATGGTACAATTCGAAAGCATGCCTTAGAATGGAAATATAATGAAGTGGACTTGTCTGCGGTGGCTATTCTCTTGCTGGTTCCACCATTCCAGAACACAGAAAATAATTTAACTCCATTCTGCTCTTTGGCAATAGTATAATATAAATCGCCCTTCCCTGTTATTTTACTTTCATTTTTCCTCGTTTCGTTATCAAAGTAGATTTCCAGTAGTATCTAACTTAAAACTTGCTAGTACTTAATAATGCTCAGTTTACTCTTTCAACACGTTACTTAACCTTTTCTTTTAGCAAGGGCAACTTTTACCGTTGCCTTAGAAGAAGACGGTACTTCCATTATCATGTCCCATGTTTGCACCAAATTTCACTTTTACATGTATCAGTGTAATAAAGATCCTGATGGACCCGCGTTGAAAAATAAGGGTCTGAGATCTAAGTAAAATTTAAAAAGGCAATTGTTACCACCCGCGTATGAGGGAAGGTCGTGTTTTCAGTCGTTTCTGTCTGGGCTATAACTTTTGAACCACTTGTCCTGGATGCTTCACTTGTGGTATGGTGGTATATTTTTAAAATATCTGCATGAACTTAGTCAAGTTTGAGTACCATGGTCATCTTGTCAAGTTCCAGGTGACAGCAATAATTTTTTCCACTTTTGACTGCTGCCTGCTAATATCTTATGTTCTTATACACACACAGTCAGGGTCAAAATATGCCAAGGTCATTCGAAGGTAAAATTTTGTTTTTCATTAGGTCTTTCATGTGTTAATGTTTATACCATTTTGATAACTTTTTGTGAAGCAGGTAGTGAGTCTTCGACTGAAAGGCATTCTTGTTGGTCATGCAGTAAGGCTGGTCATTGATACCTACCTGGATGCAGAATCACTTCATATAAAACGATACAGAAGACTTGCAACATACTAGGTCATTCTGACCTGACAAGTTCTTTCACATGTCTTTTGTCTCACACAAAGCTGTGCTTGAATGTCATGCATCTGCATACTATCGAGTATGGAGATTGCATACTGTCAATGCAGTGTGCATTTTTACCATGAACACTTACGTAAAAGCGAAAAAAGTCTGTTACCATTACTCGTGAAGCCAAGTGGGCTTCGGTCCACCTGACCCATTTCACTTTTATAACTCGAATTTTATCAATCATGGGTCGATGGCTCGGGAATTTAACAAGAAAAGTCGGTTGAAAATCTATCAAACGCTACACGTACACACCATTTTCTTTATTCACGCATAACAAAAACTTATTTCACGCTTTTCTTTGATGTTAATTTTAGTTAAATAAATTTACTAGGCAGCAACTACAGATGGAACATTTTTAAAATTTTAAAAGTGATCCCCATAAGAAAAATAGCTTATAGTAAAATAAACAAATAAAATACCTTTCCTTTCAGTTAAAGGGGTTTTTTCCCCAAATGTCACTGTGTTTGCGTTAAAATATCTTTTGATCGACTCCTTTGTTCCATTGTGCATTTGGAGGCAGAATTTTAACAGCTAGTTTTAGTGAAATTTTGGTTCTTTCCATCTTTAGGTCTATACGGGCAAAGAAGTGAGTTTCACTAAAATCATACTAACCAAAGTATTGTATTTAGTATATCATGCTTTCTAATATGTTTAATAATTTGTTGTACATTAAAACTTTTACTAACTTTGTATCTGGTCATTTTAGTTTGTCTTTGTAAAAGGCTGGGACTTTTGTATTGGCTTTTGGTGTTGATGTTATTTACAATCAGTTTTTGGTGAACGCTAATCAAACTTCGACCAACGGGAAACAGCTAGAATGACCTTAAATATATTGCAAACTGTACTTACAGAAGAGTTAAGCTAGGTATAAAAGGCGAACAGCACGGAATGAAATGCTAAAACACTGTAAACTAGGATAGTTATGTCTGTATTTGTCACATAAAGCATACTAACAGTAAGAGGCGTACAGAAGCCAGAAAAAAACGTGTAATTGAAATTTCACTTGTATGAACTGCTGTTAAAGCTGTTAATGTGAGGAGATGAAATTCACAATTATTAAAACAAACGTTTCATAACAGTTTTGGTTAAGATTGTGGAAATTCATCTTGGTTTGGAGACATTGTGCACTAAATTGTAGTAGTTCCGATAAATGAAATGTAAATGTGACTTGCCTGAAAATATTAGCCGTACGAATTTGTATGGGAGCAAAGATAGATGGGAGTTATCCATGGGTGCCAATGCTCGATAATGAATGGTTCAATTACCCTTGCATTGTGATGCTCAATATCGGGTGAATCAAGTATTCGTCATCAAATGGTAGTATGTCATCATGCAAATATTCTGAAAATGCCGGCAAAATTCTCCCGTATAAAAATGTGAAAAGTGAAAAAAAATTGATCGTCGAACATGAGTGCATGCCGTCCAACACATGCAAAGTATTCATTCAATAACGTTACTAACAGTGAATGACCAAAAGTGTAGATGACATTCAGTAGACAACCCGTTGTTGTGCAGCATTCATATCTTATTGTTAGTTACTAATTGTGGTGAAACAATTTCATACAACTTTATGTGCTTCTGTAACAAATGGAACTTTGAACATCATACACTACCATAGCCTAGGCCTAATTGTGTTAAAAAAATATTTAAATCTTGCCCTGGGGTGTGCGCATTAGTGTTATCTTTTGCAAACTTACATATCAATACATCTGTGTCCATTTTAACCTTAATTTAATGTGCGATTTGCAAAGATGTAGCAATGTTTCTGATGGGGTGCTTATTAGATTTCGTCTCCTTTTTTGCAGATTCTGTTGATCTGACTGCCAAGAGTTTAAGCGACATACATTCCATCAGTTTTGAGATAGAAAGTGGTGCGTCAACACCCGCAATGCATAGGGTAAGTGTGGTAGCATATATGTTTTTGTTTTCAAAACGGATTTGAACAGCAAAGAACCTGTCGTAAAAGAGGAATGAACCATTGTGAACTTTACGTGGTTAAAATTTACCTGTGTTATTTTGCAAATATATCAAATACTTAAATCATGAAGTCAATTATATGTTTCCATTTTATAGAGATTTAAAGCAGAAGACATCACATTTGATTCTATGAAGAAAGTCCTAGGTGCGTGCACTTTACTTATTATGTGAACGTTATTTTAATATTTACATGAAAAACACATTGAGATTTATTTACTGATATCGCTACAGTATCTTGGAGTAAATGGGTATAATTTCCTCAGGATGTTCAATGTGTTAAAGCTTTTTAGCTATTATTCAGTGGATGGGTGTGCATGTATTCCTATATTTGCTGAAATAATAGATATTTAGCTAATACGTGAAGATCGCAATAATCGTTATTGAAACTGAATATCGTTAGAGTCCAGATATTTCCACGATAAATATTCCACAACTGTTAATTCTCTTATTTCAGAACTGAATCCTAAAGCCAAAGAAGAACAAGAAGCTAAGAGGCGACAGATATTGGATAGTTTTCGTAATGCACCTTTCGAAGATATTGTGGCTCGATCTGAAGCCAAGGTAAAGGTCTTGATGTTAAGTTTTGTATCTGGTCATTTTAATTATGATAACTTTTTGTGTGATGTAGACGAATTATATATTTAACATGTACTATCTTCTGATCATTAACCTTTGTTAAAATTTACAGTTGTGTGGATAATGTAAATAGCAAAGTGTCAATCTTTAATTTTGTATTGCAGTCCCAGCAGTTTCAAGACAAGCTGAATGAAATTCTTGACATGATTTCAAAACCACAAGAGAGTCCTGGTGGAACACCACGCAAAGCACGGATGGAAGAGGAGTCCATACCCCTGTACGATATGCAGTTCCCAGAACTCTTTGTGTACTAAATGAACAGCACTGATTGAAGATTACCATTCATTTTGTGAAAAGAACGAGTCCCGAAAAAAACAAGTGGTTTAAACGTGAACAGGGTTAGCATGTAACTTTAGTTCATATATTTGAATAATGGTCATTGTTTATTGGTGCTAAAGTGATTTTAGGAAGCCAGGGATCATGATATGCCAATAATGTTGAATGTATGCAGCTACAAGAACGTAACATGCATCTTTATGAACATAACATAGTTTACGTGACATTAGAACCAATCACGGGAATATGCTTTTGTATTTCTCTCAGTGAACACGTTACAATTTGCTGAATAGACATGTAAAAGACTTGACGTAAATTCGTATTGCTGCAGTGATATCGCTCAAACTATCAACGTGTAGTAGTTAGGAATAAGAAAACGATATACTTGGTCAAGTAACGATTCTTCTCTCCGCTACACAATTCTTTTCACACATAGTTTAAAATAGTAAATGCCTGCAACGCAAAGCAGGACGCATACGTAGTCGTATTGTAGTTATACCAAACGTTTGAAGCAAACTTAGTCATTGCTATTTCCTAATGTAAAGTTCATGTGAAAACTACGACACTATCTGTGTAAATGTAGCAAGGTGCCTAGAAAGTGTGAGCATTGACTTAACTGGTAACAATAGTGAGACAAACCTTAGCACCTGAGACAATTCATTGGCAGCTCTATTGTCTTAGAACTGAGTTACAGTCTCTAGTGTAAAGTGTTAGTACCTTGGTTAAAATTACAGATAGACATTTACAAGAAATGTAGTGATAAGAATATAGGATTTCGTGCAGTGTATGTTAGTTCACACGTGCAACCTGTTTGTGATAGTCTTGAAAACGTAATATGTAACGATAATGACCCGAGTAATTAATTAGAAATCAGTTACTTGTTATTACACAATATTGTGTAACTTTTTATTGTATATTATTTTTGAAGCAATAAAATTCTAATGACTTACCTAACTTTTGTATTCTCTGTTGTGTTATCAAAATTATTTCGGTTCTGAATACTTGTAGAATGGTTAAGAGGGCATACAGTTAGTCAGGGGAACTTATTGCGATCCGTTCCTAACTTTTAATAGTTTGTTTAACTAAAAGACAGTTCATTAATTAGTTAATTTTAGCTTTGATCTTGCGTGTAATCCAATTACCCACATATGTGCGGTGAAATATGTGTGAATGTGTTGGGCACATTCTCATCCTCACTACAATAAACCTCGAAAGTCGTCTGTCTTTGATCGAGCCCCTTAAACATACAAACAATTAATTTACATGTTATTTGTTGGTTTAGTATTTATTAAATTAAGAAAATCCCGTTAAATTAGACAAATGAAATAAAACTTGACTTTTGATATGAGGCAATCAGGCTATTGTTCTTGCAAACGATTTGTTTGTTTTAAAATTGAGAATATGTAAATCAAAGTTGTATGCGTGTGTGCCTAATACGATTACAGAAATGTGAAATATATTGGACTTTTTCCATTTGTCGCACGATTTCTTCAAGTGACGTATAAATGATGAAGAAAGTAGATGGAGTTCATCATTCAGTTTGATTAACTACTGGTCTTGGGAAAGATAGCAATTGCAACATACAAGCCCAACCTTTCTGTGTTCATTGGTTTACAAGATGGAAACTAGCGGAGGACCTTCGACATCTTGGGAAAACGACCTTACAACCAATATGTTGGAAATCACCTCCTTGACGGGTAAGTCTTATATTGTAGTAATCAAGCCATTTAAGAAATTTATTTTGAAGAAATTTATTTTTTATTTATTTTGAATCGTATAAGTTTTATTGATCGCAAAGTTTCATCAATTGGATGATGGACAAACTATCCAATTGTTAACAAAAAGTTTACAGGGCCAGCTTAAAGTGATTACAATTTTTTATTTACATTAAAAAAAACAACAACAGCCGTATCGAAGTCCAAACATTAAGCCACTGGTATCCCCTTTTTCAGACTTTGGTGATTACCTATACTTGGGATGGTGCGTTCATTTGCATTACAGTTTGCTGACATGCAGTCTTATTTCATACAATCGTAAAACAGTCCTATTTCATACAATCGTAAAACTTTGTTGTAGATCTGAGCAATGCCCAATCTCCTTCATCGGTTGATAATGAGAACAAGGACAGCAGCAATTCGTCTTCACCGGTCAGCAGCGATGATGGAAAGTCTAAACAGGTACATTCTGTTTGCTTATACCAGTAACGTTTAGGCAAGTGCCCAAAGGGACTCGCTTCATGCATTCGATCGAAATTTGTGAAAAATGCAGAAAACATTTCCCGAGTTACTGGCCATTTGTTTGCTTGCATAAACAGTGTAGCAGCCTTGCATGCAATCTTGTAGGTCAGGTTCGTAGGACTAGGAAAACAAGAATTAAAAAAAAAATCTTGGACCATGCAGGCACTGGCTTTACAATCTGTGATTGTCTTTTTATTTTGTTCTTTAATGCTTAGCACTTCAATTCTGAAAAGTAAACATAATCGAAATTATTCATGACGAACTAAAGGGAAATTTTCATTCCAGAAAGGGTGAAACTGATTCAAAAGATCTGTATTTATTTTTTTGGCTAAAATACTAAAATAATTGGCATAACCGATTAATGCGGAATCTTAATTCTGGTTACCCTTCGGTTCTTGTTACATTTGCATGCTACTTTTAGGCTACGGGTGGCAAGTCTGGTATGCCGAGGACAGTATTCAGTAGGAAACAACTGAATAAACTAGAGGAAAGATTTGTGCAACAGACATTTCTGAGCAAAGAGGAGAGACTAGAACTTGCTGAGGCACTTAAACTCACTGACAGACAAGTCATGGTCTGGTTCCAGAACAGAAGGTATATTTTTCCCCATTCCAAACGTTTCTGTGACGGAAGGAGGCGTTTCATAATGGAAAATAACATAAGCAAACGAGTTCGATTTCCTTCTACATCATATTGGGTTGTTAATGCTGCTGTTGGATGTCACTAATTTTGTCTCTTCAAACCTTTTGACAGGGGAAGACTAAAGCGTCGTGGCCCAGCAGATAGTGCCTTCACTGCTGAGAAACTCAAGGAACTGAACTCAAAGAGACCATATCCTTTCCTGTCAGGCCTGTTAACATCTTCACACTTCAGATCGCCCCACCCACATCCGTACTCTAACATGGTGGACCCCACGGGTGCTAAGATGAATAACCATCCTACGCAGTCATATCACGGATATTCCCAGTTGACCACAATGGACACTATGCCATATCAAAGTGGTTTCTTCAGCACGAATGCGAACGGATGTCGGGACAACACAATGCAACATTATGGTGGGTCAAAGGCTCATACGATGCAGAGACCTTGTTACTCAATGAATTCGCTTTTCACATCTCCACCAGAACCACTCGCTCCGAACGCAATGGTATCAGATCAAGCTAGTAGTAAACCAGTCATGATGACATCATCGGCAAAGAACAGCTATACACAAATTAATAACATGAACGTCAACATGCAGCAGAATACGAATTACTTCAATATTGGCGGGCAGTTAGGGAATTATCAATCCAACGCAATTCCAACACAAACAAGTTTCTATAGTAATAGATCACCGCCCTTTGCTCAAGGTAACTACACGCGACCCAATGCACCTGTAAATTACGAAAAATCTCCACCAACATCGTTATCAAATTCGTCAACTCAAGGAGCGACAAATCAGATCAAATACGAAAGCATTTCACCGCCGTCATCTGCACCGAGGAATTTATCCCCAGAATCACTGCAAACACCGGCAGGATGGTACCAACCAGTCCCTGGAGATTACAGTATAGCTCATGGTTATCAGGCTCACACCCCTCAACATGCCTCTACTACTCACGTTAGTGCCCAGTCAACTCCAGTGCAGAGTCCTGAGACCTCTCCCCCATGTGCATACCTAGATAGACCTGCTACTGAGAGAATGGTGTCTTCAAATGTTACAGTCAATTTCAATAATTTTGGAAACAGTCACATTGGAATCGATGCACCCATTGACCTTCCATTGAGTTTTGACTTTCCTGATATCACTGTGCAACAGAATCAAACCCAATGTGTGCAACAGCAAAGTTTTGCTAATTACGCTTAAAGTAAGATACAAAGAACTTGAGTAAACAGGTGTCAACAATAATATAGAATCCTGCACACAATGGCAAGTTAAACTGGACATCTATTCAGATGTTGTGGTGAAAAGTTATTGAAACGTTCTTTTTCTTTGCAATTTTCCACTTGAATAAACCTGTTTAATTCTAGTGTTTAGTTTTTGAGGGCAGCTGACAACTGTTCCTTACTGCTACTAAACAATTTGAATTTTGAGTGTTTACTCCAGAGGAAATAACTGTAAAGGTGATCGTTTCAAATTAAAAACCTTTCGCTTAAAGTATAATTACTTTTACTTATCTTCACTTGTTTGTGTATCATGCTACATACACATTATAGATCAAGAGCACAAAAATGTATACATCTGTACATATTAAATATAATAAATGTCATAACAACTGTATCTGTTGCATTTGATTTATTATGTGTAGTAACAATAATATAGGATACAGGTTTAAATGTTTATAAACATCAGCACAAACTTTTGATAAACTTTCGAAAATCTCGGAAAGGTTAGCGCATAAGATACCAAATGGCTTTTACAGCCAAGTCCGCAATTGTAGAACGATTCAATTCATAATTGAATTTTCGGAATATTTCCAACGTGAACTAGATTATTCGTGTAATTTTGACACGATGGTCTACCTAATGTACTGGTACACATTGCTATGTTACATGACAGGTTCATAGACACATGACTGTGATTTATTACATGGGGTTTTGCCCGACTGTTCTCATTACTTTCAGAAGCAAGTAGCAACACTATTTTTGCTGTCTGTGGTTTTATCCCAGAATAATAATCTTTTCAAACAGTCTCACTGCCCTAAATCCATGTGATATAACAAAGTATACCAGACAATAAACGGATCCCATATTAGTGCTATAAGCACTGTGTCATCAGGTATACCTGATGCACAATTTCATAAACACGAGTGATTAGAAGATAACGAAGACCATATCTGACGACAGAATAAATGGTATTTAGTCCTAAATTAGAGGCCAGCATGTTCCTTTAAAATATCCGGTTGCACGATTTTATATCTGTAAACAACAGTGAAGAAGTATTTAGCAGCCAAAGAAAACTACTTTCCATACCGATATGTTTAACTAAAAATTGACGTTTCAAAAAGACGTCCACATTTACATTCCGGATAAGTTTCAGAAAATGTTGGCATCTTTACACCTTAAACAGCAGAATTTTGCTTGATAGAATACCGTTATCTAATACTCTGCTTCAGTGCAGAACCATGAGACAAATCTGTATCGAATGATCTGATTACTGAACGACCATGACTATGTGTATATTTTTGGACATTTCTTTAAGATAGGTGCTCAATCAAGAAAATTCTGCTGGACGTTAGTTAACGATAGATACGTAACAAAATGTTTAGTAATAAGCGTTTCATAAAATATACATTACGAAAATCCTTATTTCACAGAATGCAAATTTTGCAAACCTTAATTTTACTCGAATGTCATAGAATTCAGAAAACCAGAAATTCACAAAAATATAAACGCCATAATTTTGTAAATACCAAAATATGAAAAACCTTAATTAGAAATGTACGCACACACTAATATCGACCAGTACATAATACGAATCCTCAACTAGTATAATAAACGACTGGGTAAGCCCTCATGTCTGCTTGTCACAGAGATTGCGACATTCCCTTCAGAGTACGAGTAATTATTACATTACCGTAGAATAAAGGTATAGGATTAAAACACCTATGATACCTTTGAAATTCCCACAATAAACCTAATACTATTAATCAACTAAGCACGCAGTAAATATAGCCTTAATACGTAATTAGCAATAATACAATTTCAGACCCGTCAGAAGCTTTGATTCAATTTCACTACATTAGTAAACATTTCTATCTAGAGTCCTGTACAATTTTTGTTCCAGACGAAATATTTTTGAAAAAATCCTTTTGTCATTCCTGCTGGGTAATATGTCTTAAATTGTTTTTAAATTGCATGTGCCTAAAATGTATTTCTTTGGTGGGGCGACTGACGGACCTGTTCGTGTATAGTGCAATTAATTAACTAGAAACATGAAATATGCATTACAATACATATCAATAGAGATTACATCAATTCGTTTTATCCGTAAATCGTTAGTCGTTTCCGTAAGTCGTGTCGGTACAACCCAACATTTGATAAGGGATAGTATTTACCAACTATCTATTGCAATGTTGGGTTGTATTTTCCTAAACATGGGCTCCAAAGTTGCCCAAGTGTTCCGAAAATATTTGTAAAGATAATTCCAAATTTACTGGCTTTTTCTTTACCAGTAACTTTACGAATCTTAACTTGGAATAGAACTTAAACGTATACAACGAGCCAGAATGCTAGCCTGTTGACGTTTTCACAATATAACTTTAGAACTCGAGTTTGCCTAGTGAACTGTTAAACGATGAATTTCCGAATTAGACGAGGTCAGCATGTACTTAAATAATATAAGTATAAATTGTCCCATATGTTACAAGATGTTTCGAGAATATTTAATGTCCAAATTTGTGCTGATGTAATTGCACCCGTATCTGACCAGATTCAGCAAGTAAAAAAATTGGAATTTCTGATTTTTATTGGCGGAACATTCCATGTTTTGGGTGATGACCCCGACCCTGGCCATGACCACCACCATGTGGGTATGAACCAGGCTGTTTGTTACGAGCATAGTTCAACTGGTTCAATTGTTCTTGTACACTCAGTCCTTGTCCTGATCCTGCTTCCGGTTGCATGCCAGGACCTTTGGGTGAGCTCATGACGTTTGGTTGCTTTGGAGAACCACCAATTAGAGACTGCATGTCAGCTTGGGAAGGTGGTGTGCTGCCTGGAGGTAGTAAGCCATCGAGTATTGCACACAACTCTTTCATCTGTAAATACCAACAAAAATAGTGAATAATCATTATTTGATCTGCCTTAATATGAAAATTCTTATGATGCCATGCAGTTTCACAATATACCAACGTCACTATAATGACTATACGTGTAGTATCTTGTAAGATATTGTCTCTAATTGATGAGCCCAGCTTTCATCCCTATGTTTGAGGGGGCTTCTTGTTTCAGAGTTGAGAGTTATATTAATCACCAAGCGTTCATCGGTGAGATACAAGTTAATCAAAATTAAAGTACACTGTACAAGCAATTTCGTTTACGATTTAAGAAACCGTCTTCAAAATGTGCTGGGTGGGTTTGGGGTCACCTGGAGGCAAAACCGGAACAAAAATGTAACTTATTTGCACGTAAATAAACCCTTACCATAGTCTGTATAGTACCACAGTGTGAACAGTCATCCAGCACTTCCGCCAGCATGAAGTCTGCTCCACGTGCCAAGTGACTGGCTCTCTGTATTTTTGTGTTTCTTCGTAGTTGAATAATATTTTCTTCGTACTGTTGAACGTTACTCATTCCACCATAAGCAGCACCGTTGCCATCTCCTCTTCCCATATTATGGCCACCAAAAGCATCAAAACCTTGTGCAGCTATGAATAAAACAAATACATGCAATAATAAAACATGTAATTTCTTGGTAGGATACTTCAAAGCCAACTTACTTATTCAGGCTTAAATCATGAGTCAATAAATTTAAAGCTACTCAACCTGGATTTGCCAATTGTTCTGACTGCGACAATCGAACACCAAGGTTGTAGGACCCAATCTTTTTCTGGTGGAGTTCTCTCATAGCTCTCTGTGCTTGGTTCATACTTTTCAGACCAATAAATGCAAATCCCCTGCAACATGGAGGAACTTGTTAAGCAGGAGCTAAAGTTCATTGAATGTCTTTTGTGATCAGCTGAACTTCAAGGCATGACACATTGCATCTCTGTAACAAATCGTTATCGTTACCAGTGCTTAGTAGTACTGCTTACCAATTTTTATCCTTCTTTTCTTTCATTGTAATGTATGTTGTACCACCATACTTTTTAAACCATCCCTCTAGTTCTTCCTGTTAAATATGCAACATTGAAATGCTTTGATATTCAAACATACACTTCCGAATGAAGTAGAATTAACTTAAAAGAAGTATTTTATGTGGACAGCAGAACATAACATTACCCCTCAAAAGACTGAACAATTAACAATGTGGACATTATCTCGCTTGGAATCGCAGAAAATTGCTGATAGTGTTGGTCAGTGATAAGCTATGTTCGATCTTTTGAAATCTCAAGTCTTCGATAAGTGCTTTTAATGGAAGGAAATTATACACTAACCTTGGTGGTTTCTTTTGGATAATTTCCAACCCAAAGCTCCACAACTCTTGGATCACTTTCAAGTGGTTCAATGTAATTACCGGCATTATCATAATAAAATGCTGAAACATAAAAAATTGATCATATAAACAGTACTGCTAAAATAAAGAACATGCTAATACTACAAATAGCTGTTGGACACAAGTTTTCCTTCATCTGTAATCAAAAGCAGGAAAATTTACCTTCATCAACATAACCCATCGGTTCCACTTTTTTCTTTCTTGCTGACACAAGTTTGCCTGTGACTTCAGTGCCTTCTAAAGTTTGCATAAATTCCTTGGCCTTTTCTTCAGTGGGAAATTTAACCATGGCCTCACTGAAACGATTGCATGGTTCACACAAAGTTTGCTTTTTACATTACTTTAAAAATTTCAAGAGTGCCCCGCATACCAATTTAACCATCTAAAGCTTTGTTAAAAGCATTCAATGTCTTATATTAGATTAACAGTTTACTGTAAGTTTCAAACTGTCAGGTGTCTTTCTTACGTTTTGTCTTCCTTCACTTGAAGTTTCACTTTGATTGGGTTGTAAGATTTTACCATGTCCTTCACCTCCTCCTAAATAAAAAAATACAGACAATTGAAACAAATTTGTTTATATTAATGTCGTAAAGTGGCTTTTTATTTCAAATAGATAGTGACGGGTCATCTTCACAATTTGTATTGGAATAACATGCAGGAATTGAAATGGTCCCGGATTGTACTATTTTCAGTCTGAAAGCCCTTAAATCGACAAAGTAGCTTGCATCCTTGCCAGGGTGGCTCCGGTTGATTGATTTCAGTCACAAGCGGCTGCACACAAGGTACCTGGATGATCTAGATTGCCCATATATGGTTTGATTGACCTGGG
>JBCAUI010014011.1:0-22081 GCA_038406195.1 Haplosyllis anthogorgicola | reverse complement strand
ACACTGTAGACACCTTATGGTGTATATTGCATAATGTATTAATTGCAACTTGCTACCAGCCTTAGTTCCTGAGATCCAGAAATTCCTGATCACTTTGCATGTGTAAATGCAAGATTTCACCCTTGATCAAGGTCATGATAAAGTTAAAGTTAAAATATACTACCATTTAAGCTGTTTGGATCCTTGGAAAACATCATGTAGGCAAGCACTGGATCTGATTCTATATTTCTGACACCATGTAGTAGTCGGCGAATCAAGAAAAAAGTAAATATTTAAAATTGAAACTGATCCAGATCTTTATTTGTTATGAACGCCATGCTGGCTGGTAGACAAGTGTGCAGTTGCAATGCTAAACCAATACAAGGTGCGCTAGTCGTTAACGCACAGTAGTAAATAAGAAACAATAATAAACGCGCAGCTATTTCAAGTACTTCTTTGGGGAAGGGGCATTCTGGGAAGGATTGGGAAACAGAAAGTTGTTACAAAACATCACAATTTCTGAACGGAATTTTTCCAGTCTCGGACAGATGTTCGGCAGCGAGTCTAATTCGCATTCTCTGATGAACAAACATTAATCTAGTTTGACAATATTTAACACTGACTGAGCACCCCTGTTCAGCTTATTAAATCTGTTTATGCAGAAAATATGGAACTAATTGGATTTTCCCATGACTTACCAGGGAATTCTTATTTGGGCCAAATTTATGCTCGTCCAATGTTTGAGAAATATAATTAACGTTTTTGGTTCCGCCAAGTGATAAGGCAGAATTCTGGTAAATGAAAAACAAGTTCATAGCTTTAGGTACTTATGTTAATTCCACCTTTTGGCTTCTTATGGTGAATTTATCCTGTCCACCTAGTTAGATGCAATGATTCATTTCCTCAGACATGCTTGCAAAATAATTTCATTTTCTGTACTCGAATGTGACAGAAATCTAGTCAAAGCCATCTATGTAGAAATGATTAATGAAGGTGACTGCTTTGGTTAACTGAGCTCCTCATATTGGAACACTAACAACAAAGCTTGATCAATGGATATCCAAATGACAAAAGGGACACTTTAGCACACATGCTGCATGCCGCCTTCTGACTTTGGACCTCGGAAATAATGCATCATTTCTGTTGCTTGAAAAAGTGTAATTGTATTTTGGTCATTGATTTTGGTTTGTCGTTGCCTTTTCGATATTGTTTGTCTGTCTGTGTCTGTCTTCTTGTAATTTTATGGAACATCCTTTCCACAGCAGGTGAGTAATTCAAACAAAGTTATAGTCTCAGAAAACAGCAGCATAAACGAACGTTTTACCCTCTTCCAAAAACATATGCTACAAAAACTTGAAGCACGTCCGTTTGGCATTTTATGTCATCATAAATAAGAAACAAGAAAAAAGTGGAAACACGGTGGGTCAATTAGCCCTGTCACCAATATCCAGCCTTTGTCTTGTTCCCTTAATTTTCCTGTAGTTGACAGAATGAAGATTGATTGAAGAAAGCTTTGTGGTGATCCAGTCGTAGTACATGAGTAGGTCGTAAGTTTTACATGTCGGTAATGAAGCGGGGCAACCAGTACATCCGCATCCTTATGCAGTACACGATTCGTTATTCCTTTTGAAAACAATGTACATTCATTATTGTGATTGAATTTCTATCACGTCCAAAATCAATTCCACTTCCTGCTCTGAACGTTGTCCTTCCACATTATTCAATGCATGGGTAGGATATTTCAGAGCAACTCAAATTCCAGGTAAAGATAACCAAACTTTTATTCATTCAATGCATTCAAACATCTTGACTTCCTGATTCAGTCAATTGCCAGAATTTCTAAGTAGCACTATATCGCGTTTTCTCATTTTCAGCAATTAGATCTAGCCTACAATTCTACAAAATATCAAAATATGTTTGCAGTGGAGTTTTCTTCAATTAAAAAGCTTATTTTTATTCGATCTTGAGTGTAAGATCAAGATTACCATGAAAAGAAATGGCATATATATCTGAAGAATCGTATTCCTTGAGTATTCATTAGTCTGTCGAAAATGCTCCTGGCGAGAAATTTTCGTAGAATCAATTCAATACTTACACAGGGAAAGGGCTGTATAATTTGATGTTGTTGTACCTGACGTATTTGTGCTTTAACACAATCTGTTCCATGTCAACTAATACCCCGGACATCATATTTCCTGACTTACCACTTTCAAGGTTTCCTTGCAAGAAATTGTACCACACAACTTCCACTAGCTCTGCAACTGTTGAATACATATACCGGTACTATTGGAAAAGTTCATCACTTCTTCATGAGTATACACGGCTAAATTTTATCACTTATCTAATGTCTGAAAAGAGCACTAAACAATTTAGACCAAATGAAACCAAAGAACTAAGAGACGGAAGTCACGGAGGTCAACTCCTGTACCAAATGGCTTGGAGAAGTTGAATTTCCTGCAAGCTCTGTAACCTTTGCATTATTTGTACTGGGACAAAATCCATGCAAAGAATGTTCAAGTCGTCTAGACAAATGAGGATTGTTTGCTTAAGCCGGAAGCAGCAATATGGAAATCGCTAGATTCATTATACAGTACGTAACTCCCAATGCAAGTTTACTTCCAACATGTTTTCCTGTTATGAGCATGATGAAAAGCAAATGGTATAATTAGTTACAGGCAGTTCTGATTGTTGGTCTGATTGATGAGTGACTGATATGAGCCTCGAAGACATTACCACCGAGAATACTGATTAACTAAATAGCCTGGAATTAAATCATGGAGAAAGCTTGTTCAGAAGTCAGAACATGCCCCATTTCTCCTGCGGGTATGTTCATAAACAACGGCATTCATCAAAAGAGTGAGAGATGCCTTTATTACGTCACACAGACAACTGACAAGTCAGCATTACACATACCAATCTGTTTTTTACTGGGGACTTTACTATTACAACAGAGTTTTAAACCCCAAATACACGCATTCAATAAAACAAGCTTCTCTTTTGAAAAACGATATTGTCTGACCTTTGGGCACGTAAGAACTTGAATATGACCTTTGCGATAAACATTACACAGTCACATCGGTCACATCGGTTTTCAAAAGATGAACTTGCTATTCTCAGATTCATCTGTCCTTGCCTCATTTTGTAACTTCAGCTGAAACTTCATCGACGAAAATCTGTTATTATTGATAAACAAATCTGGAGTAATCCATTATAACAATTGTTCTTTCAACGAATTGCTATTAGGTTTACCGAGGTTTATTTGCATCAACCGGAGACAGCAGAAAGAATAGTATTTGATTTATTACACTATGTAAACCTGGGCAATAATTCAGCTTAGAATTAATTCTTTCCTGTTCTGAGGATGATGAAAGGAAAATTGTATAATCAGCGGGTGTTGAGCCTGGACAGGACCTCGTTCATTTGCATAAACTAACCATTCATAAATTGCGAGGCGGTAAAACTAAGATTCCTTCCTTGTAATGTATCATCTTAATAAGACAGTATTACCACTTCTGAAGTATCCATTAAAAGATATGTTTTTGGTATAGTTTACATCTATTGCATTGATGCCGTGCGTATTTCGAGGGTCAGATGTTGGTGTTATTTATGTAAAAATGGAGTGAAAAGAAAACTGAGACTGTTGCACTTAATTAGTGAAGAAATGAGTCGGTACAATCAGAGTAAGAAACAGTAATCGTACTAAAAACAGTATATGCATTTCACAATTCAACATAATTTTGCAAAAAAAAATTAGAACCAAAAAAATACCACTTTATGAGTTGTCCTGGATAGTTTACACTCAGATGCTGAAAATACTTCTGGAGCAATAGAATTCCACACTGTGCTACGAACATCAGTATTATCATCAGTCAAGCTTTATTAAGCTTTAATTAGACTCCTTCTGTCTAAAATATTTTAATTTCTCATAAAGTATTGCAATGGCAATTATTTCTGTTATTCTACTAGGTTAATTAACTGACATTTAAATCCAAAAGAGATTCTGATATTGGAGTCAATGACCATCACAGTACAAAAAGTATTTCTATTACATTTTATTTAATATAGCTATTATAAGTTACATTTAAATTTAGAATGAAGACATACACATACATTGCATAGGCACTTTTCAAAACATTCGATATTACTTATATTTTCAAAAAGGACAAACTGTTATGCTTATCAGTATTCGTAAATATAATTGAGACGACAAAATTCAAATGCAAAATAACAATAATTTTACACTCACAAGTTGTACATCACTCAATCTATTTTTAACTTCGTTCCTTGTGTTTTCTTTAAAACACAGGCACATATTTATTTCCTAGGTACACACATAAGACACAATGATTTGAAAACCTTTGCTTTACATCTAAACTGCGTATACTGCACTTGCAACCTTCTTCACACAAAGACAAACGAGGTTTTTATTGGTTTCACCTTCATTGCGCAGAACAAATATTAATAAACGTGAATTTTGGTTTCTAATAACTAAACAATATACATGGTATCAAGTCTGGCAAATGTAATGCAATGTGTCTAATTTTGAAGTGAAAATGATTTAGGTTAGGAAATGGACATGATGGTTGCGGAATTTTGGAGCCATCAATTTTAAACGCTCTAACAGATTTCTCACAAATTTCCTCTTTCACCATTATTTTTGTTACATACAGTCTTAATTTTTATTGTCTTTCTAGCTAAGTTTATCTCTTGAATACCGTCTGGTAAGGATCCTTTCAGGCAGTTTACCAGACAATCTGGAATGTGTTGATATGAGAATGATGTTTCTTAACATTAATGTATATTTCGTAAAAATAGTTATTATCTGATTCCTCCGTATTTCATCGATTAATGATTCTCAGAATGATGATATGATGATGAAAAGTAATGTGACGAATATTTTTGCTGTATGCACGTCACATTTTGTCGTTGATGAGCAGTTTGTAACTCATAAACTAAGCAAAAACATCTTCACTGTTAAATAATCTGATGAAAACTCAAATAAAGTTGCGACAAGTGAAAGATAAACTATTGTTGTTTGATGACGAACGGTACACAATTTGATCAGATACATGTATATTATGCTTTTTTATTTGTGAAGAGTACTACGTGTTACCAGTACCAGATGTGAGCCAATACAATGCATGATATATAGCTAGAGCGGACGGAAGTATGCAGTACAGTTTGTGAAGTGTCATAGCAGGAGCAGACACGCTGATCGAATCAGGACATTCATTTCGGAGTCCGTACAGTAGCAGCTTGTACTCCATGGACAACCCTGTAGGACTACCACAGGAAGAGGCAGCAAAGTGCCAGTGTTGATCAGAGTCAGAACGAAGTATCCTTCCACTGTTACATTCGATCATTTTTTGTCCTCTAACTGTTTTATTGCTTATGCATCCAGATGATTCCACACTGGGCGATAATGTGATAATTTGTTTTGGATTTGTGGCAATGATGGATTGCCTCTGTAAGCAGTTCATATGAGCTCTGAGAGCTGAGACTTGGTCTTCGAGATAAAGTAAGAGTTTGATGCAACATTTTTCTTCTGGATACACAATCCTATAGTAAAACCTGGCTCCATTTGCTGCTAATGTTCCATTTGCCAGATAGCCATACCAATTGGAACTTGCCTGGAAAGGAAACACAGTCATCATGAGTCACTCGTCAGACATAAATATTGAGGAAAATTTCGTTTTGCATGAAAGATTCTACATCTAAAGTTCTGATCTTTTGCCTATTTCTTTACTGCTCATATGAATATTCAGCATGCATTACTTTATTTGACATGTCATTGAATTTTTAGAATCCATTTACTTTATTTGGTATGTCATAAAATTTGTAAAAGTAAGGAGACCAACAGATTCAAACACAGACCGACACATTAGGTTTGTTCCAACAAAGACATAATTCTTCTGGTTACTCATTTAACTACATTGTTGAATGGTTCTAATTTCATGTGTTCCATACCTCAGATTAGTGTGATGGCCCTTAAAGTACTGCACAGATTATCTTGTAAAGAATTGGCAATAACTCCCAATTTTGGTAAGTTCCGTTCAACAACTTAAGTAAACATGGTGACCGGAAGTTTTGTGACAATGCGTTTAAAGGGCAGATAGACAGACCGTAAGTTCTCCATGTATGAGACAGGGATGCGTTGGAGTATCTTCTTCATTTAACAAAATAGCGTCACGAAGTGGATCCGATTTGTTAAAATAGACTTCACATTCTTCCATACTCCGACTGAAAATATACAAGAGATAAAAATTATTGAAAGCAGTACAAACTTGATTATCAATATGTAGAAGGTAGCTGCATTTTGTTATTGTCCCCCAGTACGAAAAGTCAAAGGCGATATTATTTGGAAAATAAGAAAATACATTGTTAGGGTAATGATTAAGATGTGTCGTAAACCCATTTTCCCATAGCTATGAAAAATTATTATTTTCATCCAGTATATTTTATTGCATCAGTTTTCCATAGATCATCCTCAATTCGTTTTTTTTTTCTATCCATGCAAAATGGTCTCGTCAATAAATAATACCATCTTGTTTTCATTTCAGGACCACATATTGCGCTGACTAAACTATATCAAATTATAAGCGGCAGCTACTTTGGTTGGGTCTGACAAGTTACAATATACAATCACTTTATCATTTCACTTAATTATTACAGACACTAAGCACAGATAAATGACTTTATGAATCTCCATTTGGGAGAATTCTCCCAGTCTCGTGATCTAAATTAAGTTGACTGCTGCAAAAGTGACTTCATGCAGAAAGGGATTTTTTCGTGCAAATTAACAAACAAGAACTAAACGATGTTGTATTGTGAACCTTTTTTATCAAAGGGCAGATTTCTTTTGCACTTTGAGTAAGACTAGAACGGAGTTAAAGGGAGCCAGAGGCAAAATTGACGTAATGAATTATTCCTTATCATTCCATTTTGAATTTGTAAAAAAGCGTGAGTATGTACAATTTCTTGTGAAGCGTGCTTCTCATTTCACTTTCTTCAGAGGAAATTGAGAATTGTAATGTTTAAACAAAAGCAACAATTCCTGAAATTCTTATCCGTCTGGAAACGTACAGAACAAAAGAATTTCATGCAGTACCTTTGCTACGTTATTGTTCCAAAACTGAAAGGAATTTCATCTTTCGACGTTAGTAACTGATCTTTTGTCATGACATAAGCGTTAAAAATGGGAGAACGTCCACAGAAATCTGAACAAGGCATTATATGATTTCAATATGAAGAAATAGATCCATGACAAAACAAGCAAATACCCCGATACGATTTGTGCTGCCCTTGAATAACACAAGTCACGAATAAATTTTAACAATATGTGAAGCGAACTTCATATATTTCTGTAATTGGCATCAATAGACAACAACACGGTAACACACTGCTTGTAACTGTGAGTGACATATTGCGCGACGTTTCATGTCAACATTCAGTATTCAGCAAGTGTAGCACTCACAGCAATTTCACACATACCAAAGGCGTGGAAGGTCTAAGAAATTACCGTAGGGACGAAGTTGATTTCATATACTCGATTACATATGAAGAGGAACTTACACGGTAGAGAACTCTTACGAACAGATGAAGTCGTAATAAAGATTTGACAGAGATAGCTCTACATCAATAAGGTACGGAGGTAGTGCTTTGTGTCGTGAGATGTGATATGTGTACATCACCGGGGGAATAACGAGTCATATGTTCTGTACATATGAACAATTTCGTATTCCTTAGAGTTTTGCTAGTTTTATATCAGATTATGTTACCTACAACAGAAGGCTTGATCTGTGAGTTGTGAGAAGCTTTCCACCTGTTTTTGGGTAGGACAAAAGCAGTGCAGGGAGGTATGTACTGTGTAGGCAGGAGAGAGTCGAGGGTAGTGATAACAGATAGAAGAGATAGTGGAATGCATGCAAGGAAAAGGAAAGGAGAATTGGACAGTAAAGATCAAAGACTGGGAATGAAAAAGAGCAAAACAAGGTCAAAGCAACCCGAATTGCGTATTGAATAATCACAACATCTCAACAATTCTAATCAAAAGCCGTTCACAGGGTTCAAGGATTAGCGCTTACTGTTAATGATATATGCGCTCTGCTCTCAACGACTTGCCTCATTGTTCGCCCAATCAAAGACGAGTAGCTAATTAGGAGCAACTTGTACAAGTACTGCAGTCATGTAATCTTGTAAAAACCACGCCGGATAATGATATCCTCACCAGAAGGATAAAGAGCCATAACAAGCCTTATTCGATATTCAAAGAAAGATCATTACTTCTAATTGGACATCTTTACTTGTGCATGTTCAGGATATTTTCTTAAATCTTTCGGAAAATATAAAGTGATGAAAGTTCCAATCCCTTGCAAAGAAAACTGTTTGAAATTATAACCCTTGCAATCCACACTTTCCTTACCTAGCCAAATGTAAATTTAAGGTTAAGTTTTAAAATAAAACCTGAAAGTATTTTGTGAAGTAAGGTTCTTCCTACAGAAGCAATTCAGAAACGACCTTCTAAATTTAGCCTTTTGTTCAACAAAGAGATAATATAAACAACTCGAAGCAAACCGTTCTATTTCAATAGTACAAGCCAAGTAAATTACTTTCCATTGACAAAATTGATTTCAATTTAAACTCACCAATCCTCTATGTCAAAGTTAGGGCCATTCCTTAGTTCATTTTCACCAACCACAGGATCCCTTACGGAATATCCACAAACCACATATGGTGAAATGAAAAGCAGTAAATAAATCATAACTTTTCCGAGTGATGATAATGATGATGATTCTAGAGGAAAAAATCCTACGTTATTATATCCACATCTTGACCTGTCATCACCCTGAAATGGACTGGTAAATGCACAGTAAATAGCTTTATCGAATACATTTCTGTATTTCATTGTGCCATGCAATTTAGCCGGGAGCCACGATACAATTGTCTCCTATTGAGAAGTGTCCCTTATCCTGAGGACATCCTCCCAACTGCGTAAGTCCATGCCGATTTTCTCCAAATTTTCAGCTTAATTACAACCTGGCTTAGTCCACTTATTCCATATCTAACCTGGCAGCTTAATTCAATGGTCTTTCCTTGCAAATCTAGTGCCCGTTTCCTGGAATATAGCTGTAACTGCTTTCCTTGGCTTATGCCTACAGAGTAATGTCAAAAAGCCCCAGGGTAGCAAATATACATAGATAATTACACATGAAAACATATCCAGACTGCTATCTATTTTCCACCCACTGCTGATATGAAGCTCTACTGTTATTCAAGATCTGACAGGTCTGCACATTGGAGGTAAAAATATGATTCCATCATTATTAAATGGTAGACAGTTCAAAGAGAAGCCGATGATACTTGCCTCCATTCAAACCCGCCTGCTTGTGTTTTTCAGCCTTTGTCATCACCACCTGAGTTTTGGTACAATCAAGGTAGGTGTACCTGCAACAGAACTATTGATTTCCAAATCACTTTCGGCATCAGGTAACGGATCGCAATTTGATTATGTTTATTCCAAAACAGAATGAAGATAAAATGAATAAAATAAGTCAAATACACAATAGAACAACATATCAATCGAATGCCAATGAATTACAGATATCTTATCGGGATTTTTCCTGAATGGAGTAGCAACGCAAATGGAGGACTTTGCTTCTTTAATGCATTACGTTTAGAAGCGATCATAATCAAGTATTCTGCACACAAACGCACTTATATGGACTAATCATGTAAAACCCCAAACCGTGACGAATTTATCCGGTTGTCAACTTAAAGCTATTTTCCACACTTGAACATTATTTATTTGCAGCACATGGAAGGAAGCATTAGGGATCTGGATCACTGGATAAAAACAGGTCTGAATTCCATCAGAATCTGTAGTCTTCACTTAATAACTATTTGCTCTGTCTAAACAACCATGATCCTTTTCTCATTAATCACACGAAGAACTGCCATTAAGTAATAAATCTCCCGTATGGCACAGCCCATATGTGATGGTTTCTCCAGCAAAAATGTAACTCCTTGACATTCTGAATATTAACGTTACTTTTCCTCATTTTGCGGATACAGTTTGTCCTGTTTATGTCGAATGCAAAAGCAAACTAAATGCAGAGTGAGAAAAATTAAAGTAGTTGGGTCTTTTTTACAATTTGGAAAAATCTTTCCGTTGCTCTGGGTTTAATTTTGTAATTTTGAAGGGTCTACAAGAAACATACCACAGATAGGGACCTCTCTTCTTTGGATTGGGAAACAATGACAGGTGCTGATCAGGCTGCTGAAGATGTGCTTCTTCCTCTCCCTTGTCAACACAAAACACATTCAAACAGAATCCTCTAATTAGAGGACGTCAAATCTGTCCTTGCTTCACCAAAGCACAGCTTGAAGCACCACCAGGCATTAAACAGGCCCTAAAAGCTCACAATGCTTGTCGAAATAAAAAAATAGGATATAGATTTTTTCTAAGCTGCTGTTGAAGCTATCTGCCACAAATCAAACGGAGATTACAAAGAAGCAGCAAAAACTACCACCATAGGCAGTGTTTAGGATTTAAAGGTTCTTTCGTGACACGAAACCAGGGACAATCAGCCCATAACTCAGTAACACAGAGGTAAGGGGTGCTTAACACTAACAGTGCAAACTCTAATTTACGAGCTGTGAATAATAACATTTTGGGATCTAAAAGATACTAAAACCTACTTATTAAGTTATATGAAAACAAAGTTGCCTCAGTTCATCTCTTGCAAACAAT
This sequence comes from Haplosyllis anthogorgicola, assembly GCA_038406195.1. Lineage (NCBI taxonomy): Eukaryota > Metazoa > Annelida > Polychaeta > Phyllodocida > Syllidae > Haplosyllis > Haplosyllis anthogorgicola. The sequence goes on along the minus strand of JBCAUI010014011.1, from coordinate 11,352 downwards.
AGAATCCCACGGTGTATATTTTAAAAATATGCACAGTGAATTTCTATTGTTGTGAAAGAAGAGGTTTTAAAAAAAGAATGCCGAAAGTGGATTCTTTTGCTATGTATTGATTGAAATCCAGCATGTAGAACAGGCGAATACAGTTCTGTAGACTACAAGTTTACTTCAAAGGTCGTTGCTTATCAAATTATTTTAGTGCAAACAGCTACCACCTTGAGACCAAGTACAGAACCGAGTATGCTCTACAATTTTAATTATTCATTCATTGGTAGACAAAATCAATGTGTGATACAGAGACAACAAGAAACCGCTGTTACCGATGTATTGTTCTTGTGGCTTTGGAGAAACCTTGGCATTTACTCGTTTGGAACTGTATTTAGTATGTCGCACTTTTGGATCTACGTAAACATCATCCAAGTTTCACTCACTCATTCGATTGGAAAAGAATAAAGTTTTGTTCAGCCAAAGTTGTAATAGTGGTACTGTAGTATGTTCCACGCAATAAAGAAAACAATCTTTACATTTTGGGAATAATCTCATGCACAAATTTTTCATTTCTACCTTATCTTCATCTGGACTACAAAAGGTATCGTCATCATCGTAATAATAAATATTGTGATAAACATCATACTTTTAATCAGCTCAATTCTTTATCTTTCTTTACAACCCATATTGCCGTCATGGATCAGCAGGAGATGTTTGCACTTCTTGCCCTCTCATAACTTGGAATTGTATGATCAAATCTCTGTAATTTCGAGCCGACATGTTATTCCCTTAATTGAGAAATATAGTATGGGAAATAAAAATTGTATCGTGAGTGGAGCTGTAGCCAAAGTGGTAAAAGCATAATATTGCCGATAATCACCTACTTAGTCTGATCTTATTACTCGGAATATGATTGGCGCTATATTTGGGCCGAAATGAGGCTAATTATTTTCTTACCTTGCATGACGCCATGGCTGAACATGTAAATTTTTATGAAGGGAATGGGGAAACGGAAAAGGTGACAATACAGAGGCTAGATATTCAGTGCACTTGTGTAATGCTGTCCACAACCCTATCGGCGACACAGTAAAGTGTCTTCAGCAGTGTCGCTGAAGACGTTTTGACTTGAGATTTGCAAAGATTTAGTTAACAATGACTTGTGAAGCAGGTGGTGCCGAAAGTAACCTGAAGACCCCTCGAAGTGTCAACGACCCCTGCAAAAACTGGGCGGCCACCTGAAAACCTTCATGCAAGTTCCTTCATTCTTATGTTGGACTCAATAAATTGATTGGCTCGGACAGGTTCCATCTGTACAAATCTAGTTATTTCACAAACAGTAACGAATTGTAAAATGTAAAGGATAAACATTCGTTATTTGGTTGCGCACAGTACACACTAGATTTTAGTCGAAAATGTTTCAACAAGAAAGTTAAATTTTGTGACAAATGAGTTTGATAATAGCAAGTTGTTTGCCATTGACAAATTTTCACTAAGAACTGAAAGTAATAAGAAAACTTCACGAATGTCAAAGTTTGTATCCTTACTGAAGTCAAATTGGCAATTATTAAAACTTTGAAAGGTATCTAAAGTAAGGAAATGTCAAATTATCTGAAAAATCATACTTTGCGTGTAATTACTGTATCCCACTCATTCCCACCCATTCATTTTTACATAATTAGAATTTTATTAAAGATAATATGACGTCATTTTAAGGGATTGACAACTTGACATTGTAATCTTATTTTGCTGAACCACTTCAGAGGATAAAATGCCCAGTAAAGGCTCTTCATTTTGAGAAATATAGACGCTTTTGTCTGAGTCAAAAACACAGCATGGAGTTCCATTGACGCAAAATGAAATCCATTTCAGGATCTGCTAATTCCTGATAGCACTTACTTCACAACAGATCAATTTAGTACATACATATATCTGATTTGAAATGGACACAATGTTCGAGCCAGACCACAGCACCTGTGCTATATTTTTAATAAATATATAGAAATATGGATCTCGAACAAATAGTGTCTTGTTCATCGCAATTCCAATAACATGAGAAAATGACATTTGATGAAAAGCAAAAAGTGACCCAACCAGGTCGTTACTCTTTCGACAAAAAATCATCAAACGAGGGTGTTTTTAATTTCAAATGTTTTTAGTAGTTCTAAATGAACAATATTCACAATATTCTAAAAGAAATCCGCGCACCTTTTCCATTGGGCCTTTGTACTGTTTTATTTTAGGGAGCACAGTTCTTTGCTGTTTTCTATATTAGCATCGTTGTTTAATTAAACAAATTTCATCGCCGTCAAGTGAACTCACTATCAAAGAGACCTTTCTCAATTTCCTCGTTTTAAGAGTATAAATACTTACAAAGAAACTTCATATGTCAAACATCGCTCTCGTATTGATTGGAATTAACATTCAATTTATCACATTTTTGTAGATTTTTACTTCAAGGTTTTAGCCGAAACCAGTGCAGGATACTGTACCCCTGTTCAGGAACTGATGCATATGGATACATAAAATTTCATCGCCTTTTTCTGCTCATTCTTAGCGCTACACATAGAGCAGCTGAGATAGAAAAAAAACCGTTCGAAAGCCTCTACAAAACGGAACTGACATTTGTCAAATCCATGTGTAGAAATTCAGATCACGACCCGATATATTGATCTTTCGTCCTCGGGGGCTAATATACTTCATCTATTGTTCTCGATCTAATTTTTATGCGTTTCATTGAATGCACGCTGCTAAGTCTCATGTCAAATGTCAGCAGCTGCACACGGAAACAGTGTTCATCTTTAGGACAACTAATATGCCGATATTTTAAGGACCAAATGAATGCAAAAAATTCTGTGTGAAAATAAAAAAACTCCACAATAATAACAGGATCATGCTACGTTTTGTCTATTCCATGTACATAAAATTTGAGAAGGTGCTTTGTAACCTTCTATTCAAGAATAGTTTTGTCGTCATTTATTTTATTCATGACGTTATTAATAGTCATCTGATATCTAGAAAAGGTTCCTCTCTTGAACACGCTTTTACAATAGCTTTTGCGTGTCTGGGGTTTTCTTTCTTCATGTTTCACATTTCAACTCTTTCAGATGAAACGATTTAAATAAATCTCTTGGCACGACATTTTACCTGAAGCTACTGTGAAGCAGTGTCTATCACAACCTTGAGAGTCGAAAGCACATTGTTCCACTGATAGCAGATAAATATTGACAATAGATCTAATATCACAATAGGTAGCTCCTTGACTGTGAAGAGGCATGCAGGACAAATACTCAATTCTAGAAATGCAAGGTCTGCAAATATTAATCATTTATAGTTTCTGCAAGAACCTCTTCTGAAATCTTTAAAAGAATTCATGACACATAAAATTGGAGCTCAAAGACAACAATTTTGTCATTGGCGGTGGGTTAACAAGAGGAACACATATTTAACACCTTTTGGATGAAGGACTTTGCTGGCTAAATAGGGTTTATATTCAGCCTTCATATTTATCATTCTTTAAATCGCATTTATACATAAATGATCACATAGCTGAGTGCAGATAAAGCACAACCTTTCATTTTGATAATTAGTGTCTGCTCAGGTAGACTGATTGAGGCAACAGTACACACAATCTCCTCTGTTGTTTGAGCAGGCAATCAGCTGTCAGAACCCTCTAAAGATGGCAAAAAAGACGTACCCCACGGTTATGTCAATAATGCTGCCATCTAGGGCTATTGACCAAAAATGTGAAGTGGTGATGTCTTGCGTGCTCTTTTTATGCTTAAGATAAATTGAGAATATATCTTTGTTGACATGCTGCCATATTAGTAAATTTCATAGCTGGTAATAAAGCTGAAAACACGAACAATGTCTCACCTCTCCATTTCCTTCCCAACGACACCGCACGCGGAAGCCTTGAATTCTGTATAATACCTGTCTCATAACAAAATGACTCTTGGCATGCCACGTATTACATAATGCAGATCACGACTTAACGTATCGATCCTTTTGGCTTCAGAGAATATCTCCCATTGCATCCTTTCATCTCTCACTCAATGTTCAACTACACAAATCCATAACATTTGTCAATAGCATTGTTGCTGTTTCTGCTCACAAACTTTAATACATGTAGTTGGTCAGAAAAATATATTTAAGAAAAGTCCATGATCAGATAAAAACATTTTATTTCAGATACCAACTTAATCTTGAGACATAAATTATCGTATCTCTAAATCGACATGACGATTTAAGTGCCATTCGGCTGTTACAGACAATCGAAGGATGGATTGTATAACGAGATAATATTCATTTCATTGTTTGATGTTCAACAGTTGATAGCAGAATAACAGCGTGATAACAGAAAATAAACAATACATATAAATGAGAATAAAACTGTAATAAATAATAACGGTGCAAAATATGTGATACTTAGACAGGGATCAAATCTAAAACTAAAAATATTGACATGTATTTTCCACCTGAATGAATATTTCTTTGCCACATCAGAAGTCCTTACTAATTGGTGAAGCTTTACAAAAGTTAAAGTAAGAAGAAATCATTACCAATATGCACATTAAGTCAATAGTAGTATTACTCTTTATGCTGGAGGATGACGATGTACTGAATACATCATAACGGTTTACCTTATCAAAACCTGTCGTATTGATCATGGTTAAGCTGTCCTCACCCCGCATAGTGATGTATGAGCAGAATATTCAATTGGCTATTCGTTCAAAGCACCAAGATTGTCTAATATTGAAGAACAATAAATGCATGATTGTGCCGTACTTCGTTCATTGAAATTTATGAAGGAAGCGAAAGACAATTGGTTTTCCTGCAGAAAAAAACTTACAATAGGATTTTGGTATCAATAAAAGCACAAACAATTCATAGAAATTTATAGACCATTAAACAATGGTGTCTCCTTCGATAAAGATAAAGGTCTCTACCTTCATGGCAATCTCCCACAATACTGTTTGATGTCAGTGCCAATGCCAAGAATTTAATTCCTACTATTATCTTCTCCACAATTCCAGTATATTACATTTAAGCCAAGATTTTTTTGTCCTTAAACGCGGTTTTGCTTCCTTTCATCTAGGTGAGTTCTAGCAATCAAGAGATCCAGAGACAAGTTCAATTGCGGTGTTTTCACTCAGAGTCAACCTTGCACAGCGAGGTCATTACTGAAGAATCTAGTTACGCCGGGGTTGCGAGCACTCAAATTTTTTTTCGAGTTATGTAAAGGTAAGACATTATTAAAGCGACTCCTCTTTGAATTTTTTTAAATAGTGCTTGTTATGCCAAGAGTTTTACAATAAAACACTGAATTCAAGAATTCACTTCGTGAAAATATACATAATTGACGAAATCCAGAATTTTTTTTAAAGTAAACGAGGAGGCCATCACAGATGTCAAAGCTTGATGCTCCGGCTGTGTGGTGTAGTAAGTAGCTAAGCCTAGGTTGCGTGCCTAGCCTGCTACGTAGTGCTTAGTAGGTGTTAGACTACCTCTGCGGTAGCTGGGGCTCTAATGCTCTGCTTACGTAAGTGTGGCTGGTAACTGGGGTATTTAGGGGCGGAGCTTATATGCGTAGCCCGTAATATCCCCGGCAGTAGAGCCACAGGTATTCAACACCAAAGTTGAACATCATAATGCACTCATGTTTTTTGGGGGGATGGGGATGTCTGAAATGGCTATAAAGAGCCAACAAGCATTCGGCTTAACAATTTACAGCCACCACTATTATTCTTTCTTTTACTGTCTTTACAGGTAACATTTTGAGAAATACGCTACCGATTGTGAAATGTACTTCACTCAAAGCCCTTTTTCTAAATGATCCAATCGTTTTATTTAATGATATAATTGAAAGCATGGAAGTCTGGCATTTAATCCGTTACAGCTCCAAGCTATCATCATTTATAATCACAAAAGAATATATTTATTGAGCTTGTTACTGCCATTAAATCCTGTACCTTAATGCTTTGATCGCACGCAGTTATGCGGAAGACACTTTTTTGGCTAAACTATGTCTGGGTATTGTAATTACAACGATTTAGTATCACAAAACGGAAAAGAATATAAATCAAGCATTGATTAGCCAGATAAAATTATCACACCTAATATGTAACGCTTTTCTTGAAAGGTTTAATGCCATTGATGTTGCTAATAAATTCTCAGTATGTTTCGCACAATGGCAGGAAATCCCTCCTCAAAAAGGAATATGATTGATTACTTTGTCATCACTCCCCATATCCTGAAGGGTTAAGCGGTAATAACCTCTCGGATAAAGTGTCTGGAAATATGATCAAATATTCAATTGGCCATTTCTCAAAGGCATTGACTGTTTTTTTCCGCTATTGACGGGGAAAGTGTCTCGTTCGATTTTGTGAAGTTGGTGCTCAAGTAATTCTATTGCCAGAACAAAAACATTTAAACGTTTTTAATTTGAAATAGAAATAAAGTGCTTCTTGTAAAGAATTCCACTGAAGTGCCTGAAGCTGACAAAACGGAAGCGCGTTTATTTGAAAGCAACCTTTCTTCTTCGTTATTTACAAGATCAAGAAATGTGATCTAATATGGTATAAGTAATCACTTTCTTTTTATAGATTTCTGATATATTCTACATCATATTGACTATCCGCTGTAATAAAACCTCTGCTACCAAAAGAGAGCAATTTCAGAACACAAACACAACTTCGATAGCTGTCAAATATTGCCTCCAGATCTGACAAACGAACCTCAAGGAACCTTACTCTCGGGGCCTTTATTTGCCCTGTGGGATGTATAACATGTAAACATTAAAGATGCGTAGCCCCCCAGTTCGGGTCTATTGATCACTCCCCATTCTATGGCCCACTCTCTACAGAATACATTATGGCAACTGCCGTAAATAACAGTTGGAATTTTTCTGAGTCAAGAACATAAGACATTTTCGAACTGGCAAGCAATCTGATGACTTTCATTTCCTCAACAGTAAATCTATGAGTTCCCAGCACAATTGTTTTGTAAATGGGCTGAAAACTTACATTGCAGACTATAATAAATATTAAAAGTCTGTCAATATATAATAGAAAATAATAAAACTTCCCTACAGAAGATCCGAGCTGTGACTTAGTAATTCAATAGGTCGTTACTCAATTCAGATAGCAAATTGAATTGCAACCTATTGAATTAAAATGAAACAAAAATTTACAAAGATTGAGTGCATGTACTTAATCCATTGCCTTACATTTCACTGAAAATGTGACAAAGTACAAATAAATATGATATGTCTGTTCTTCTTTAATATGACCAGTCGCTTCGAGTGATTTGTTACTTAACCTACAAAAGTAGAACTGTAATGTTCGCATCTGGCACTGCTGTGTAGAATCAAATGGCCATCACAATTCTTGTTTTAAACGTGATGTGTAGAAGAAATTACCCATTTCTAAATACTACAGAGACCAATGCCTGGTATGTAATCTTTAGAGTGTCTCATAATATCAATGCCATTCAAGTTTATATTTTCAGTTAAACTGAACTGAAGTTGATTTCTTTTGACATAAACATTTAGATGACTTCTTTTGGCTGTTTTTACCTCAGCCTATGTGTCTAATGAAACGGTTGCTTCTGTGCTTCACAGTACGGACGTGTACCCACAATCAACTGTCGAAAAACCAAAAGTGTTTTTAAACAGAAACAATTTGAGCAGTCCTTTGCCAACACCATTAAGAGACTTACTTCATTTTACAGTTTCAAAAGAGCCGCTTTTTTTCCTCCTACATTTCATCAGATGCCCGCGCTTATTGTAGGTGACGCCTTTGTCTGTATGAAGTTGTATTGAATCTTGGTTTACACTTAATTTAAGAAAGGTAGAAAGATAAATTATGGCAATTGTACTAATTGAGGTTAATCTGAGATAAACATGTCAATTTTAGTCAGCACAAAGACTCCAGTAAAGGGTTTGACAAGTACATTTCATGCTTTGAATAGATTTGTAAGCAAGGCATTTTTCTGTGATTGTCAAATCTTTAGTGATGTTGGCCAGTCACGAACATCCTAATTACACTATCCACAGACAACAACACTGTACAGAATGAGATTTGAAATATTTTTTGAAGTTTCTCTAAAATTACACAGCAACGTTTAAGATTGTCCTTGTTTCAATTACCCAGTTTCAATAACACCCCATGTTCGTGTAACGCAATTTCATATTATTCAAGACTATTCACTATAGTAATACCGGCCCTCGCTTAGGACACTAAAATTACAAGGGTGTTTACTGTAACTACTTCCTCATCTAATATTAAACTACGACAAAAAATTTACTAACGTACCAGGCCTCTTCTCCTGCCCTGTTCACTAAAACAGCCTACTCTGTTATGGAGTCTTGGCTTTGTGCAGGACGCGCAAGAGGTCATCTGTTTTTACCGGGTTTTTTTAAAATAACCCCAGCATAGTGCAATAATGATAAAACATAAAAGAGACTAAAACTGGGTGCAATCATTATTCAACCCAATTACTACATTCTAAATAGCAGATTAATACGTCAGTCTACTTTCATCGCAGGAAAATCATTTCAGAATCAAACCAGAACCTTGATAGCTGTCAAATAGTGCATCTTGATCCTCAGAAAAAGTACCACTGGGTACTACACCCTGAAGATATTTATCTACCTCCTGGGATGTTTAAGTTTGTAAAAATTAGAGATCTGTAACCTCTATTGGGAACTATTGATCACTAGGACTCTGTACATGGTTTGATAGAAGACATTACCACAAGTAATCATGTCTGGATTATTTCTGTGTCAAGAACTATGGAGAACCTTTAACTTTCTTGGTACTAATCCTACGAGGTTCATGATACTCCTATGCTTACGGCAAAATTCAGTAAGATTCATGGCTTTTCTAAACTTAATTATCTACAATCTTTACCGTAGTTGATACTGATAGTCCTGTAGCGGCCACACTGAGACAGACCACTGATTTGGTTTCTCCAGGTTATGCTTGCGATTAATTCATCTTTTCTAATTGTCTTTCCGTTTGTAATTAATTACATCCGACTTCTCACCTGATCACAGTGACAACAATATCAAGAGGCGTCTCCTGTTTCGTCATTGGATTAATTGACATTAATTCAGGAAGCGATGCAATTCTCTCTGACAGTTTTCCCGACTAAATTCTTGTGCAATTCGTAAACCTCACATATTATTGTAAATAATGAACCGGTATGAGGAGATACTGTAGAGTCTGGTACATATTATTGATTACCATTCCGTTACTGGATAGTTACCTACTTTATGACTCATTGAGAGCTCTCTACGTGCCTCATTAACCCACACTTGATGCTGAATCCCCGTGCAAATCATAGCGACAGACCTACTTACATAAAACAGCATTTGATGAAACGAACTTTTTAAAGTTATTGATTGCGGGAGTGCAAACTGTACCATCCAAGTAAAATTGTAAAAGATCTGCGTTCCAAATTTCGATATCAAATAATCCGTTTAATCAAAATTGTGAAGGCGGTGCTAAAGATTCTCAGTTGACATTGAGCGAGACAAACAATTTAGCACTTTCCAACAATGAGGTTAATTATGGTAAAGGAAGGTCCAATCAATAATACAATAAAAGCAATAAAAAAATGTGAATAGAACACGTTCCGAAACTTCAGAGTACTACAAGATAATATGTGTCTGTTGCTTTTACTGCAATTATTGTCTGTTTTCTAGATTTTCTCTCTATCCCCAGATACGGTTAAAGACATCGATGGAACACATGAATCGGTTGTGAGGATATATAAGGAGAAGTAAAAAGCACCACTCAACCCATTGCCCAGCCTTTTTCAAACAAATTGCTGGATCAATAAGATTTCTGCTGGGATCACACAGGCTCCACGTTTAGTATTCCTGGATTGTTGAAGCTTTTCTGTAGAATTCTGTTGTGTTTCTCTCTTTTCTTGGGGTGAAATATGACAGTGCCTTCAATAACAATCATGATATCAGCTACTGTGGATTGAAGTATATATTTGTATTCACAGGGAGTGTATATCAACTTCCCTTGTTGACTATATTTTAAGGAAATTGTTCTCTTTGCACTTCTATCTCTTCAATTATCATTTAGATATTTTTACTGCCTGCACATCTTACAGTAGTCAAAGATTTTTTTCTCTTTTCTCAAAGATTTCAATTTACAGCTGGCTTTGAATCCAATTTCCGAAATTACGCATGTGCGTTGTATTTGCCTGCTAACAATCCGGGTGACAGAGGTGAGAATTTCTTTCCGTTGAAATGGTTTAATTAACTCAAACACGAAACTAACTTTTGTAGGTAGAAAAGAATGTCGCGCAATTCGTAGACTCTAGCAGTACTTTAGGGTTCAACAGAAATCTATAAATAAATTGATAAGAAAATTAGTCTTGAACTCATTGATATGAACGTCTGATCAATATGTCTGAATCTGGGTCTTAGATTATTGTGTCCATCATTTGGTATCATTGATTCACACTTAGATTTCCTTATTTGATGTTCATGCATTTAGTGTGACAACCGTACAGAGCGATATAATTTAGACGTTTCCAAGATAATAACAAGACAATCACAGATTGCAAAGCTGCTCCTGTCCGGGAATGGGCAAAATGCATTTTTGGCTGTTTAGGTTTTAAAGCACATTTTAAGTGATGATTTACTTTGATATCCCATTTAAATTAATGATTTTTTGCCATTTAGGTCTTAAAGCAGATTTAAAGTGATGATTTACTTAGACATCCCATTAAAGTGATGATTTTTGGCTGTTTAGGTCTTAAAGCAGATTTAAAGTGATAATTTACTTAGATATCCCATTTAAAATGATGATTTTTCGCCATTTAGGTCTTAAAGCAGATTTAAAGTGATGATTTATTTACATCCCATTAAAGTGATGATTTTTGGCTGTTTAGGTCTTAAAGCAGATTTAAAGTGATGATTTACTTAGATATCACATTTAAAGTGATGATTTTTGGGTGTTTAGGTCTTAAAGTGGATTTAAAGTGGCGATTTACTTAGATATCCCATTTAAAGTGAGGATTTTGGCCATTTAGGTCTTAAAGCAGATTTGAAGTGATGATTTACTTAGATATCCCATTTAAAGTGACAAGTTTTGGCCATTGGGCCATTTAGGTCTTAAAGCAGATTTGAAGTGACAATTTACTTAGATATCCCATTTAAAGTGACAATTTGCCAAATTAGGTCTTAAAGTACACTGCATACATGTACCATGGTGTTGCATGTTGCAAGTGCATGCTGTTTGTCCCTTGAGCCAGCTCCCTGTACTCACTGTATGTACTTTGAGCCAACTCCATAAAGAAATTCTAAGTCCAATGGCAGAATATACTGGAAAATTTTGTATCCACAAA
>JBCAUI010013900.1:0-22084 GCA_038406195.1 Haplosyllis anthogorgicola | reverse complement strand
CCCCCCCCCCCCCCCCCCCCCCCCCCCCCCCCCCCCCCCCCCCCCCTCCTTGCACTTGCAAACTTTCAGCACTGCATGTCTACCAACTCCTAGTTGAAGACTACAAGCCGTTGTATTCCCATGCAACGGCTTAAACATGGCTGCCAATTTGAGAACGATGGTCACAGCAACATAATTTTTGCTAGGCTTTAATATGGAACATAGGTGCATATGTGTATAAGATATGAAGTTTCTATGATCAACAACGACATTGACATTGTCAATGACAAATATGCCGGATGACGACGACAGGCAATTGTTCTTTGGCAATTGTGCCAAATGAGCCAAAAACTGGCATTAATTCATCTAAAATGGTATAATATATTCATAATCATAAAATAAAACGTTACCATATAACGGTAGAAACAGTGTTGTCATAATGTCAAAAGGCAGACAATGGCCCATTGAATGGGCAATAATTGCAACCTCGTTTTAATATGACATAGAAAACTGTCTTTAACCCCCAAAAAAAGGTTTGCTTATTTGTGACTTTTTCTCCGAATCGGCAATGTCAATATTTAAAAAGTGACATTGCACTTACACAATAACATACAAACAAGGAAGCAAATCAGCTGTTTCCACGAACGATGTTCTATCAACAACAATTATTTGTGACGATTTGTTTTCCACTAATGGAACAAAAAAGCCAGAAAATAACCTCACTGAAGGATATTTAATCTCTATTCGCATGCAAGCTATTTGCATTGTATTGACAAGAAAAATATAGATTTCAAGGTTGAAGCCATGCCATGCCATGATGGTTGACAAAATGTAAATTAATCTAAACATAAAATATGCGTACATGAATCAACATAAACTATTTTACCACACAACTGAACGTCCCATTGAAATGCATCTGTGTGTACCTGTGTTTAAATAAACCTCTTGTTGTTCAGAATTAGGACCAAATATTGCATTAAAGGATTTGCACCAAGATACTTTTCAAGACAAATCTTTGGGGAATGTGCAGTGACAGCTCTTTTTGCATCACTACGAACTTCCACCTTATCTAAAACTTATCAATATGTTACTCGGAGACTGCATCATGACGCACATTACAACTTCTTTAGTACTCGGGACTTTCCCGTTTCCCCAGCATAGCGTGCACACTCGATAAGTACAATAAATAACACATTATTAGCCAACGTCATTGCCCTAGTTCCTAGCATCGAACTTTATAGAGTCAACTTTTTCCGCTCAATCCGAATGTCTATTTTTAGCATCAAGCTCCAGGGTCCTACTTCTCGGTGGTCTATTTTTGGCACTCTCTTAAGGGATAGCTTCTATTTTTAGCTACTCAAAATATTTGCTGAGCTATTTTTAGCAACAAGCTCCCCATTTGCCAAAACTGGATTTATTCTAGCACCGCACTTCTAGGACTCCTAAATACTTCCATATCCTGTTTTAGACCAAAGCTATTAATTTCCCTGAATAGTATGCTAAAAATAACTCGGAAAGTTGCTGATGTGGATTTAAAGTTGATACACTATTATATGGCGTAATAAAGTCCTACTTTAAAATGTCAACTGTCCAGCTTCTGTTCGGTCGTGATTGTATTCTATTTAAAGTTTGTTAGGTAGCTATATAAAGATACGGTTACTCGGCATACTTTTACTTCATGAAATCCTGAATCATCATCGCCGGTTAAAATAGATATTGCATATTTATAGAAAGTTATATTTTATTATGCGGCCATGACCATTAAAGTACTAAATTTCTTCCACATTTATGGCCAACAGATTTAAACTAACATCCACTCTGCATTTAACTGAATTAACGACATTGTCACATGTCATCGTATCTTTTGAAAATTAGTTTCCTCATTCATGTTGCCCTTCAAACTCTCTTTAAAGCATTCGACTTGGGGGAATATATTTCCTCTTTTTCTTTCTGTTCCTCGAAAACAAGTATTTTTCGTGTACGCATTTTCATGTTCACTAATTATTCGCTGTAAATATTTAAGGCAATTTTCGACAGCTTCAGGTAGGTTTAATTATCCCGACAGGAGGGTAAGCAAATAAAACCAAACTTGGCCGTTACCTAAACCATGTAGCACAATGCCACTTGTGTACACTGTGCGGCTTGTATCGAATTCATTTGCGGCAAAGTGTACGATTACAAAAATTCACTTCCACTTTCTTTGTGCTTTACAAGTGAAATTGAGACCAGCATGTATAACACAATATTGAACCTGCAGGGCAACGATCAACGATACTGACTGTTCAGTTGATGTCTCAGTTTTTAAATATAGGAAATGGTGCCACACTATCCTATCTTTTTTTTTCAAATATTTCCTTGTAGTACAGACTGCAGGGTCAACCGCACCTTTCTGACTTTGCATCTAAAAGGTTAAATATATGTAATATATATGAGTAATGTTAAACCTTCAGCATGTTGTGACAGTTTTGTAACAATCCGCGTGTAAAAGAAGCTGTATAATGTATGAATGGACAGCTTTTACGTCAATGACCATTATTGTCTGTGACATACAATGTATGTCGTGCGCTGGGAAGGATGACTCATGCATGGAATACTGCAGAAGTGGCACTGCATGAGCCTCGGCTGCATAAAAGTTTCTTTCCTAGTCTTACTGCAGATTTTGCAGCACATGTCCATTGCTTCTGGACTACATAAGACACACAAAAATTCGTAACAAATAAATGTATCATGTCAAAGGTTTTATCAAATCTTAAAGCGTTTTTCTGAATTATTCGATAGCTTCTTGTCCCAGTTTACTTCCAACTTAACGCTTTTTTAACAAGACTAGGTAGTACCCGTCCTTTTGGTACCTGCCATTCAGCCAATGAGCCCCTGAGACCTCATTAACATGATTAATTATTCTGCTCTGTGATTGGCTAAGACTTCCAAGGGGCTTGTCCAATCACACAACAGAATACTGATTGTGGGGGGATTCTCCTTAACAAATCACAGGGCAGAAGACCAAAAGATGCTTGGTAGGGTGTCAGTAACGTGACAGAATTTTACCTTATAAATTATTTGTGGTATGATATGCCCACGGCTTGGGTTAGGGTTACTCTACCTTTAACATTTTAAACTAGTGGACAGAATAAATTTATAAGCGCACGGAAAATACACAGCCTTCACAAATACCACGACATCCGCATTTATCCTTTTGGTCCTGCATATCCCCTTATTTTACGGTAACATTTTCCGTACTTGAAGAGAGTTGCCACTCTTAGGTCGGCTCAAACTGCCCAAGGCTTTTCCCTGATCTTCCCCTGACTCAAGACTAACCATAATTTTTCCAGACCATAACGAATATTTAAAAGGCCTGTTTAACTAAAAACCTATGACATTAAAAGGACAATTTGACTGTTCCTACAAAATGTTCATGTCTTTCAAGAGACAACTTTACACTCCTTCTATTAATTTTGAAATTGTTCAAGAAATATTTAATGGTAGTAAAACACACTTTGCAACTAACCGCTTTACCTCTGTGTCTTATTTTCCCAAAGTATTTTGTGTGAAAAAAAGTATTTTCAAGATATAAGTGAATGATGCCAAGCAATGCAAGGCTACAAACAATTTCGGGTAATAAAACATTCAAATGACAAGTAATATTATGGCCAAATCAAAATCCTCTGACTTTTCCTGGACCTAGGTCAAAAATCCTATAATACCCTGACTTGGAATACAATTCCCCGACTTATTCCCCTACCCTTTTCCGAGTAGTTTCTCTGGCCAGTGGTAATCCTACTAAAAGCGTGACGATAATTTTTTACGATCAGTTTTCTACAAACGGTCTATAATTTGTTACGATAATTGATCGCCGTCAGTAGAACTGGCGTTGCTACATGCCAAATCGAGTTTAATGTAACTAGTAAATAACCCGGTGCAAGCCCCGGGTTTTGAATTGGCCCGTCAAATTCACCTCATGAATTGTCGATGATCTTAGTGGTGTACCCTGCGACAGGTAAATTTTGTATACAAACCCCGGGGGAATCCCCACCCAAAACTCCCTAAGTTTGCCTAAGGACAGACAAATTCGCCGGATGGACATGTAAACAAAACTCCATCTTATACTAATCAGATTAATTGAACAAAATGATTTATTGTTACGCCGAGTCTATCTTATTGATTTCGTTAAGATAAAAATTGACTTTGATTTTAAAATTGAAGTTAATTTAAAGTCTAAACTTACCCAAACCTTGCTGGTCCTCACGCTTCATTTGACTCTTGAAACTTTCAGAAGGAATTTCCGTCTGATACAAACTGACGCTTTGCGTGTATACAGGGCTACCACGATTCATCGGATATCTGATTAATCGATCGGCATTTTTTAAACCAGCGATCATCCAGGGCATTCAGATGTCCATGGGGCAAAATTACATGATAACTTGACTCAAATTGCCATGTATTGTGTGCAACAGAACTGCGTTTCATTCAGTTTTGATGGGGATTTTCAATAAAATTATGCTTGATTTAACTGTGGCTGATGCATCGATCATTGATCGATTTGGTAGTGGTGATCATCGATGACAAACTTAGTCTGATGAGGCAGCCCTACTCCTCACCTGACCTGAGTCAACATGAAATAATTGAGTGTGTGAGTGTGTGTGCATATTGATAAAAGGGTTCTTTTCATAAAACCAAACAATAAGCTGTAATATCAGGTTAGGAAAATCCTAACAATTTAGGAATGTCTTCGAACAATTGTTCTTCATGCTGTGCTATTTGACATGAAATTCTATTGATACATAATTGATAGAAGTTTAGTGATCAGAATGTGAAAAATATTGTCATAAAAGATCTATTTAGTAGGTGAGCCTATAATAAGTCATTGCTTTACTAAAATCGATTAATTGAAATATCGAATTTGACAAATGAATCCGATTTCAAATATAAAGGCTATGTTTCGATGAGATCTCTACTTTTAAAAGTCAGAAATGTAACCCTTGGCTTTAACTATGACATTGGCCTAAGGTTAAACACTCTGAGCTCATGTAAATAACAGGTTACTTTGCCACTATAATTTGACCCATTGACTTTGTTTACAAGCGTAAGAGTAAAACCCTGCCGCAAAATCAATGCAGATCCAGAAAACAAACTAGGCCCTAGTCAAAGAAATTTGTGTTAAAATGAATTTATGTATCTCATTGTAAACTGATCGAACAAGGGCGGGAAAAATAATAAAAAGTAATATTGTTTTGACCGTATTAAAGGGGTGTAACAGCTTGATATCTTCTGAGAGAAACTTCATCCGTGAAGATAGAGATAATTTTTCGTTATGTCACTAGTTCACGGACACCCCGTTGATTTTGTTTTATTATTATCTATTGTAAATAGGACTCCGACCAGTCACATTCCAGGATGTAAGTCACAGATTAAAAAAGAACGAGTGTAGAGCTGTTGTCAGTCAATCTAAATCTGTGATGTAAGTAGAATATGTACATCTGGAATAAGTGAAGAGCCTTACTTACAAAAAGTCATACGCCTACAAATATAGTAAAATGAAAGTGTCAGTTTTGATCCATATTTCTGTTTCGCGACCTCCTTGCATAAACTGAATAAAAAGGATTCGGGGGATCACTGAGTAATAATTATTTCCAGCAAAATCTCACGATAATAGCAACCAACAAAGTACTAATAATTTTTGAAATATTAAATAGAGGTAAAAATAAGCTATTTTACACAATGGCTGGTACCAATTTAACACCTTGGCTGATAGTGTGTGTTTGTGATATGCTGACACACATCCGAATGTGTCCACCCTATGCTTTGTTACGCAAATGAATCAACAAAGCTCACCTGTTCGCAAGTGATGCACACTTACACCATGCAATTAAAGCAAGAGACGTCTGGACGCATGCAGTTAAAGTTGCTGCACATGACACCAAAGTTGTGCATCCGCTTTCATCCTTTATCCTTTCGTCTTCAACACTGGAGAAAGAAGTTGCCTTTAAATCCTCAATAGAATTTCCTTGTTACTATTGAGATCCTTATCGAGAGACCATCAAACAAATTGTAGCTCGAGGTCTGTCTGAACTAAATTGACTTGCATCTGTACTTTTTCACTTTATTTACACTAGCGGTGCGCAATAAAAGTAATATTTCACACAGTATTGACAAAAGCATATCATGTTTGCCATCCTTTGAACAATATTTACAGCAATAAATTTCCTTGCTGTTCATGTGGATGTTGCATTGAAACTGTTGGAGATTCGGTAAATATCCTACTGCTGAATCACTTGATTGGTTCACAAATGATTTTTAAAGTTTCCGCATCTTTTATATGTATACTAGCCTAATGATGTGCTACAATCTCATAAATTCAGTCTACTTTTGAAATAATAAATTCTATCAAGGCTCAGTACACGGTTCGTCACGGAATTTGTAAGAAGTTTAACAATAGCGCATCAAAAGCACAGCGTGAAATTCTTTCGTTCTCTCCGTTGTTCTCTTCGTTTCCAAAATGATACGATTACCGCGTACTGTATACTTGCAAAGCCAATTCCATACTTTGAAAGAATACGTATCCACGGAAAAATAGTCTACCTATTACATAATGCAAATTTCCCTTACTCAAGAAACCGTCATGTTGCATAGTTGCAAAAGTATCAACAAAAGAGAAATTTTTCAATGCAAAATTTTTTGTAACAATTCCGTTTATATGTTATAACTTCATTTATCTAAAAAACTTTGCTTACAAAGTGTATATAAATTCTCTTTTATGTTGCTACATTTTATCCATAAGCAAAATGGCATAAACGACGAATCAATGAACAAAGGTAAAAATGCAACAAGGCACTTTAGGTAATCTAGAGGTAATTTGATATAAACATAATAACCTGTCAAATTGGACTGAAAGCATTTGGACGCTCAACAATGCCAGAAGTACTACTGAGATCAATTACATTCGCCAAAAGGGAAAATTGCCAACTACTTTTGAAGGGACCAGTTATGTAGAGGTTCAAAAGTAGATGAAAGCTGAAAGGCATTGCTTAATAGATTGGCTTATTTACGCTTCTTTGATCTTAGTAATAGGAACAATTGATCAGTGTCTGATGTAGATAGCTGCAAATACTGGAGACTGACTGGTGTCCCGAAACGTGACAATTTGGATCCACGAATAGACTTAAAATAGTCAAATTTGCACAAAAGCTTTTGGCATAGGATACACACAGTACTTGCAAAAACCTGAAATCAATAATATGATGCTTTAAGTTATCTGGCAAAGTAAGGTAAAAATTTTAATACCAAAATACACTAAGCCAAATAAACTGTATCAAAAGGTTGGCCCTATCAGAGAGGATGATACCATGGTATTGCACATGATTTAATTTGGGTGTCTAATTATTTCTATCTGGAAAGAGAGATGACTAGCACTGCATTAACTTTGTTATTATTGCCTTATTGTTTTGGAGTTCAATGACCCTAAATCCTTAAAACTACAACCCTAAAAGTATAGCTTGTGTTGTTTGTCTCCGTTTTCCAAAATTTAGCCCTTGAACAAACACACAGGAGCAATAACTTACCGCATTTCTCAGGGCTCTCAAAATACGTCTTTGTACAACCAGAACACTTTGCACACCAGTGTATCCAACAGATAACCTGACTTGAAAGTATTGTTTGGTTCTTTTGAAACACCCAACAAAATGAATGTTAACCTGTTTCAAAATTATACAAACCAAACAGACAAAACGCACAGATCATGAAATTACTATTAAAACTTTAGCGTCCCGCAACAATTAAATTCTAAACTTTTCATTGTAATTTCATGACCTGTTAGCAATAAAATTGAAACTACTGAACTATCAATGATAGTTGCTAGTTGCTCAGAAGATTTGACAAAATACGTTCACTTGTCCGGTTACGTTCGCCTGATGCTCCACACTCAAGAAATCCAAAGGCATCTAAACATGGCAGTTCTATGGTCGCATATGTATTGAATTGATCATCAAAACTACATTTCACCTACGATGCCCACTAACCCGTACACAGCATCCCTATCCCTGCATTTGCCCTTACCTTTTGATGCTTAGAGTGGAACAGGGCCGGAAGCTTCAGCTGAATTTTATGATAGCCTAATGAGTGCATTGCATTTGAGTAAATCCCGGATTTTTAAGTAACGGCAAAACCACGAATTGTCCATATCCGCACACCACACACTTCCATAGTATTGACCACCAATAGTTCCTTCTGAGCATGTTTAGATCTTTAAAATGTTCCAGAACAAACAAAGTTGTAAACAGAGCCCTTAACTTGTAAACAATGGTCTGTAATAAGAGCACAGACCTGAAGCAAATTGTCAACAGTGAACATTTAACAGTGACAACATGACACCATCCCAACATATAAACACAATGAACTGGTGAATGTAATACACTAGTTTTTGTCAAACAATAAGTGGTAATCTACCAGCATAATGACCCTCTTTAGTACATGAGTGCATTTGACAGTGAACAGCTTATGTAAACAGAAAGTGTTCCTGGTTTCATCAAAAGTGGTTTCTGAGTTTAATACTGCAGATTATTAGTTTCATTTTAAAGATGTCTTTTATCCTGTCATTTTATCAAATGTAATATTTCCGTCACGAATATTGAATATTTACCTTGATGCATTTGACAAAAAGCTTGCAAAAATTCTAACAAGTTTTATGCAGCTGGCTAAAAGGTCTTCTTTTTATGTTTATGAAAAATTCCGAATTACCCCTGTACGTCTATGCCATCTATTAATTGTTTCACCCTATCAATTCAATTAGACATTGTCTCCACCTGCCTTTTATTATCCTTATACATGTGCATGCTGTATATGGACACCCTTAAAGAGCACACTGTGCTTTTCGTGTGAACAAAAATGAAGACCTTTTGGCCAGCTGTGGTAGAAATATATTAGTACGAATCACATTTATACATTCAACGGTTACACTTTACAAAAGTTCAGTCCTAAACTGTGCACACATATCGTGTATTTTCCTTATTTGATTATATTTTAAAAAGAAACTTATTTGAAGGTATCATGTTGAATATGCCTAAGCGAGTGACTTACCCAAAATTTATGATTGTATCCCAGTCTTCAGGAAAATATTTTGCCCATGGCGATGTTATTAATGGGCTGACTAATTGGCAATTTTCAGTGAGCCGTCAGTAATCAGTGTAAATTCCATATTATTATATAATACCATCTAAGCTGATCCGAACATATATGGGCCGCAATTAACTAAATTGATGCCAATTTCCATAGGAAATCATTCCTAACAGATAAATGCCCGTGTTATTAGATACAAATGGCACTTTATTTATTCGTGGTGATAGGACAAGGTCACAGTGCCCTCTGGCAGAATAAACAGTGCACGCACAACATCTCGTGTTATGTCACAGAATCGTGTTTGTGGATCATCCAGTCAAAAATAACATGTCAAACTGTCATATTCTCTAAATGCTGCGCTTATCACTGTGCCAAGTTGCGTAGACCAAGACATTTCTATGTTAGTGCGTAAAAATTTATTAGAATTGAAAATTTTACATCTGAGGGTACATTTTTAATCAAGCATAATAAGTGTCGGTACCTCTACACATAGGCACCTCTAAAGAGTTTTTCTCCACATGTAGACTTTTACTGAAGGAATAACCTAAAGAAATGTGTGAGGCTTGAAGCAAATTATGACAAGGCTCCATAAGTGGAATGTTATACTTGACAAATTTACGTGACCCAACTGAGGTAAAACTTGCTTTTAGTAGTCACAACATACCAGTAATTCTTTTGATGTTATTTTACAGTCCTGGAAGAAACTTCTCCAAGGGCAAGTATTTCTACCGTTAAAAGTCCTCGTTTATTCATAAAATTATAAATGATTAGCCTACCTTTTACCTTCAAATGGAAGTTTATGACCACGTAAAAATTTTGGTAATATCCAATGTATGAATATTTCACAGTTGTGAAAAAAGTTAATTCCAATACATCATAAATTTTGATCTAAAAGTCATCGTTGTAGCCAAGAAAGACAGCTCTTAACAGTCCACACAGAAGCTGTGAACATGTTCTCTTGAACCCCTCCAGCTTCAAACTGAATGGGAGAGGGATCTCAACTGAGCTTTTAAACATCACAGCTTAAATGTGCTGGCAGCTTTGTTTCAAATGACAGGGTCCTTCAATTATCGCCTGAAATGATTTATGGTTCAAGTAGATGCGAAAAGGCAAATGCTAATTCCAAAGAAAATTCGTCTCGGCATCCTCGCGTGAAATAATTTACCACTAAAGGCTCGTATCAGCGAGTTTAGTTTACACGTTTTAAATTCAAGTTGCACTTTGAAATAGAGAAGGATTAAATTGTTACATAATTTCTATTCAAAACGGCTTTCAACACTTTTCTGCTGAGAAATCTAATGATTTCATAATTTTTGAAACTTAAGACAATAAAATTTGCTGACATAATAATAATTTCCACCCATTTTATTAAAGCTCCAATCTCGGCATTCAATTTCGAAACCAGCTCAAATTTTTATTTTGGGAAGTCATGCAGTTCTTTTTCGTGCAACGGGAAGAACTATTTCTATTTCTATTTTCTGAAAGCGAAATAAAAAGCCGCTTGAAATAAACGGAAAATACAACACAGTGTGAATTTCTATTGTTCTCTTTTCATAGACAGCCAGCACACAGCTTTGAGTACACGTTTGAAAGTTGAACGGTACGGGACACTCAGGTTGGTGTCTGGTACTCGCAGCGGGTACTGCATGTTAACAAGTGGGTACACCCCAGGTTTTGACTTGTGGTAACACGAAGTACATGCGCATCACCACTGAATACCTATGGTTTAATGACAAAGCCAGGACGACGTGGAACGTTAAGGGCGCAATGTCCCATGGATAGCGTAACGAATAGGAAATAGCGGAAATGGTAAAGCTGACTTTTTCATGTAAGATGAATTTCAAACATTTGGATCAAGTCCGAAACACCACGGAAAAATTTAGAATAATACATGTTTATTCCATCACCACATTAGTTCATCCACAAATACAGTTGAGTCAGGAGACTGTTTGGCAACTGCATCTTGTGTCGAGCAGTCTGTAAGCGATATTGGAGGTTTTATCATTCATTTTGCCTGTCTAATCTAGCAGGTATGGCATGCAGATAAATTATACTATTACAATTAGTAGACCTGTTTGTCACTTAAAATGTCACAATAAAGCAGAAACGCATCATGTTTACCATATCTTTTCACACAAGTTTTTAACTGGCAACTTTTTCTTATTTATTAAAATAGAGGGCTCCAATGGTACCCCCGCCCCTTCCACAGAGAGAATCTATACAATTTTACAAAAATCAGTGAATGGTCAACATGGCTGTTATCCTGGCAAAATACCAGACAAAAAAATGATGGTTCGGTCCTCTTACTGTCATTTTGTCTGCATGCAAGGTCGGTAAAGGGAAACCAGATTAGAAACATTTTGGGATTTGCGGCCACCTTTCCGAGGAGTAATTAGCCCAGATTGGAATGTACAAAGTCTGTTATGTATCAAATGGAATCCTAATCCTCTGACTCAGTCACGACATATCCATTCGGTATCCAGAACTTTGGTCCATATTGGCAATAATAGTAGGAAATTATTATAATAAGTCTGCTCTAAGAATAGTGACAAAAGGTGCATTTTAACCGTGCCCCTATGCAAAATTGCAACAGTCTCTTTAATTTTAATTTAAAACGAAGAAATTCACACTGTTTTTTTCGTTCCACTGAAAGAGATAGCATGAAACTCTATTATTCACAAAATGCGATTCATTGTCCCATTTTAAGGAAATGCTTGCAAGTGTAAGAAGTTGTACATGTTTATTTTTTCTTGCGTTTTTCTCACATTTGCATCCAAGACGTGAAAAATATGTTCATTTAGTGTTAAACACCAACAGCTTCAGCAGCTTCATTCTCACATCTATCCTTGACGTTTTGTGCTTGTGTAAATATATTTTTTAATTTTTAATATATCAGGATTCGCAATATATGGATTGTAGAAACTGTAAGATGATTCTTTTGAGTTTCTGCATTGAATTTTTTGTCAAGAGTGCGCTGTTAAATCAACTGTGTATGCTATTTCACAGAATTTCAAAAAATTTCAAAACAGATTTGTAAAGTTGCAGCATACTAAAATTTTCAGTGCAGGAACATTATAAAAAGCCTTTTAAATTGAATAAGTCTGATGCAATTTTCTATTTTAATCTCTATTTCAACATGTCTTCTACCAAGACAATGCTTACTATACTTGTTTCAGTCGGGGTTTTTCGAAATACCTTTACCGATTAAACTTTTCTAATGAGTAACACAACAAAGCAATAATTGACGTGCCGCTTTAAGCATTAAGACACGTACATGTATACTAAACAGCTATTTGCAGTTTCACTCTTCCATTAATCTCTATGTTCGCTTTAATAGTGCACAGAAATAGTCTAAAACTGTCAATTCCTTCCATGATGATACATAAACTTGTTATTATCTTTTTTTGTAGAAAAACTTAAAATAATTAGAACTATAAGGGAGATCTGAATTTTCTCCTGATAATGATTTCCTTCAAAGATCGAAAATGTAAATGTAATTGACAAATTTATCATGGCAGTCACTTTATGTTTCTCGAATTTTACTCATTACTCCAAATGTCCTAATCAGTAACATTCTCTAATTTTTGACCCTAATTTAGGGAGAACAATTATATTAGAGATTCAGATGGCATGCACACATAATAAATGTTTTAACCCAAAGGGTCAGAGAGTCTGCCTCTGGGATCAAATGGTAAGAATGCAGGTCAAATCTGGCAATAATAGAGCGAATTGGAAGTGGCATGGGCCAAGCATAAATGTTCCTTTATAGTCATTTAGAAGCTCAATGTATTTCAGCAGTTCACCAACAGTTGACTTGGTACAATTTGCAATACAGCGTGCAATTTGCTATAAGAATAAATACTTTTATTTTCATCGTTTTGTGTTGTAGTAATCCAATCTAACGAAGGTTTTTGTGCATTCCATTTTATCCCACAATCTTACAATGTACAACCCTGCAAAACCGGGATTCTCAACCGCTTCGATGTAAAACAGCTTCAAAAGAAATTTCTTTGTCCCTGTGTTATTTCTACCATAAATGTAAAGTTTCCATTTGTGTAAACCAGATCCCCAGAATATTTGCTCACATCAATATGAATACAGGCCTCATGAATAAATTGATGCCCTGTAGGCCTGTAGGTTTTGTTGGTTCATGTCGACTCATGATTCCTGGGATACTGGGTGAGATAATGTAGTATTCTTACCGCACCAAGTTGTGCCTTCTAGATTCACATGAATATATTATCTATGTAGTCCTGGTTTAAAACTTGTTGTATCACATCACACAACGTTTAATTTATCTTGAACACTAAATTTGAAAAGTGAACTGAAAATACTCTTTTTTGATGCGGTAGATTTGCTCACTATTTTATTTAAATTCACAAAGCTTTAAAATTACATTTCATCTATGCACTTCCTTTATGGAATCATTGCATTCGATATGATTTCAATTTATTTTTATTCGGATGGTACTTCCAGAAGCATTTACCAAAAAGGAGAAAACATCTATAAAACGCAATTTCTTTCAGATTGGCAGGTTCTGATTTTGTGAAAACGGCACCAAGTTTTCGAACATGACTCTCTCATCACAGAATATTGATTAGAATATATCTACTAACCCGTTAGGATTCATCATTATCGCCATGAAATCACCTTAATAAATCCTTTGGTATTTAGTTTATTATATTCACAGTTACGCTCAAATTTTCATCCTATCGCGAAAAACCGCTTATCAGTTAACATCTTGCGAAGAAGCTGTACATGTGTCTTAGATCCATCCAGCTTCAAACTGAATACAAATGAATCTAGATTCTGTGTTAGAACTCACCGCTCAGGATTCCAGCAGCTTCACACCATTGACAGGTCAATCAACATGCATTGTTGTTACGTTTGAGAAAAAAGTCGCCTACTTTGATTTCTTCAACGGCAAAAGAGTCGCTGGTTTGCAAATTCATTTTTGGGGTCAATCTAAATGAATTATATTTCCTCTTCTTGGAAGAAAAGATACCTTCTGGAAATTTGGAAATGTTTCGAAACAAAATAATTCCTTGCCGTTAACGCGCCAAAGAACATAGCGTGAAATTGTATTGTTATTATTCGTAACGCAAAACGTTAAATATTTGTAACAGAACATTTATGAGTTTCAATAAGCCAGCATGAAATTCAAATGAAATTCTATTGTTTGCGGGACGTTAAAAATTGATAGTAATTTGATGATCTGATGCACAAAAGACTGCAAACTCTCATAGTTCTATTTTTTGTTTAGTTGTCTCACTGTGAAAGTAAAACAGTGTGTCGATTAGAAAATTGAACATCTGTAGTGGAGATTTTACTCGTAAAGTTCCATCTATCAGCGCGGTAGTTGTAAACGGTGTTCAATCAACAAGTGCGGATGGTTTGCGTTATTCCTGTGCTCAATTTACACCTCATGGTGAAACGTCTCAGCCTGAAAACATTACACTCCAGCTGCATGCAAACAGTAATCAGTTCAACAAGATAATTTATTTCAAAGAACGAAAGACATGTACATATTGTCTAAGGGTGAAATAATAAGACACGAGCGGTATTGCCTTAGACTGTTTTATTGAGTGCTGAACGTATGTAAATGTGCATGGTCATGTGTTCCCAGCAGCACTGGCTGCTTACTGGCTGAGTTACCTTTATATTGCCGCAGTTACCAAGGCTATGGGTAAACAGAATAGACCGGCTGTAAGTCCCTAGATTGACGGGAGACTTCACTTTGTTATTCGGCAGGAAAGAGGGCAGGATGTTACGCTTACAAAAGTCGCCTCTAGACACATATCTTGGAATTTTTTTGACTAAAATGATATGTCTAGAGCTAATTCTAATGATTCTGTCATAGTTACTATTTCTCGTATAATTTGTACACAAAATTGTGCTGTTTTAACCTAATTTTCGTGAATTTCGTTGAAACGAAACCGTCATTCTAGTTGATAGTGTTGCTAATGAGATATAGCTTAATTTAGTGCTTTGCAATTTACTTAATGCATCTGTAATTAAAAACGAAGAATTTCTGTTGAAACAGTGCAGCCTCTCAGAGAATGATAACTCTTCACACAGTACCATTCTACACAAAAAATATCCTCATGTTTTCAAGAAAATACATTTAGCCTTGTTTTGTACTGCTCTTCATATCTTCTCTGCCTTTGTTGTGTAGCGAATACACACAGAGCTGAGTATTGCCATGTCAAGTGCTTTTGTCTGCATGCAAGTCCAACAGTGGAGATGAGAGTAGCTTCGCCATGGGACTTAAGGTTAGCTTTCCGAGGAGTAATTAGCCAGAATTGGAATGGACAGAGTCTGTTATGTGCCAAATGGAATTTTAACCTTGTGACTGCAACCATGACCAGCATGCCACCCAAAGCTTAGGCTAGATCAACAAAGGCAATACATTATGGAAAATTTATAAAAATTGTATTCTGTATTGTTTTTATGTCTGATTAACATTGAAGTGTTTGTCTCTCTCTCTCTCTTTGTAACACAGAAATATAAACTTATCTTATGTATTGTTAGTTGTGTATTATGTTTACATGGAAGAATTACAATAACTTTTCGTGTCACATGATATGCAAATAACAAATAATTAAGTGGCAGCAAAGTTATTTATTAAGTCCCATGATGGAAACAGTACCATGCGATACATCCATGTGAAACGGATTGTCGCCCTTAAAGCGGATTCATTGAAATTAAAGGCCAGATGATAATGCGATAAATGTTTTAAGCTGAGACAAGGTAAAGAATCTGTAAAGAATCCTATTCATTTATTTATAAATTTTCCCTCACAAGTCAGGCTCCCTCAGAAAAGCTACCAAATAGAATTGAATAGGATTTCAGCCTACGATACCATTTTAAAACTGATCCCTGTGAAGTTATTGCTAATAGACTGATTTTTTTCTAATCTCATACTGTACATTACAACATTCAGGTCAAGCTGTCTAATTAAAACTGCTCTCTTCAGCACAATCAGCTGTCTCAAATCAAGTGGTACTTCAACATAAAACGCTTTACCAGTATTCTATTCGTTTGTAGATTATAAACACCAGATGTAAATAAAAGTATTTCTAGTTTTTGTCAGAGTTGTTAAGCTGTTTTCAGCAGCTTTAGTGCGTCTTTCTTACGGCTTTATCGGTTTTGCTCTTGCTTTGATCTCCCCACTCATTGTTCTTCACATTCTATTTTCTTCTTCCTCTTTGTAAACACAAATACTTATGTAACAGATTATTAACACAAACACAGACAGATAGATAGATATCTGTGACGACAAACGCAAAGATGTTCTATGCTAGCAATTCCACGCATACATGTAATAATAATTATCTTATTTCATAAGATCATTCTGTTTTGTCTTTAGTATTTGACGTTGACATTTTTGTAACGTAAAAGGTGAAAACTCCTACAACAAGAACTATTAAGTCTTTTAAGAGAACATATTAATTGTTACCAGTGCAAATACTTAAAAATAAATGTTTGATCTCTGAATCAAATGCCTCATTAAATGCTTTCACCTTGTCTCTACTGTGACGTAATGGGGATGTTAGCAGGAAGTACACTTTAATACTGAAAAGGACAAAAGTACCAATTACGCAATAATGATAAATCAGAAAGCGTTACCATTTTACATCGTCACAGAAAATGCAAGATACTGAAATAGTCACCGGAAACTCAGTCTGTTGAATTGCTTAATTTATTCAAATCTTTTACACGCAACCTTGTAGGAGCCCATTTATAAAACCTTACATACGCGATTCATACAATTTTCTTGTAGACCTAATGTTTCCCTTGAATATAATCGAGATAGTAAAATGCTATATTTCGCATCAATAATTACTCTTGCATGTTTCACTACGTGTTTAGATATTGATTGCATCTGGTATGATTTTTGTCTTTAGTATTAGCATGAATTCCTAAAAATACAACAGAACACTCCAGATTTCAAACATGTCATGGCCCAGTTAGAAATCTTTTGTTCCGTAATGCATTTGGGCTTACTTACACTGTATTGCAAAAACTGAAGCACTATAAACCTTAACACCCGTAAAAGTAATGGTGGACAGAACACATGGATGAAAGTGAGCAATAAAGAGAGCACTTTGAGATCTGTGATACAAAGTAAAATGGACAAGCAGATTTGTAATCTACTGAGGCAATTACTTAAGATTCATATCTGGTTCGCGGAGGATAAATGTTTTGGTCCGGAGGGTCAGGGAGTCTGCCTCCAGGATCACATCTATAAGCATGCAGGTCAAATCTGGACTTTATGGCTCCAATTGAAAGTGACATGTACCAGCCATAAATGTCCCTCTTGTAACCGAGTTAGCCTATTTTTCTGCAAATGGACATTTTGCTTGAGTTTTTTTTGTACTTAGAAATCGTATTGCAATGTTTGCTTTTGAAAAAGAATCATTATGTTCAAATTTATATAAACGTAGGCAAATATTGATATCATCATTTTGCATTTCCTGCATGTTGAGATAATTTGGCAAGAAGACTCTGGATTTGGCAAACATCTAGCGAATAACCTATTTTTTTAAATCTAATTTTGAAACAATAGAATGCCACATGCCTATTGATCAACATGGAATTGTTTTGTTTCCAAACGTAACTAAATTAATAGAGTTAACAATTACATAACAAAGGTAACAAGTTACATTACAGTTGTTACACAATTTTATTTGCAGGGGAAATGAAATGTTAAGAGTAATTAATTAGTACCCTTACTGCTGCATGAATTTTATGCATCCGAAACAGAATCTGAAACGTAATAATTCGATGCTTTACATACCATAGATGTGATTTAATGTGTCATTTGTGTCGTAGCAATGTTCATTAATATAAACCAGACCACTCATCTTTGAGATGTAATTATGGCAAAATAGAGATAACAATTTCTCATGGGATTTCACGAACTAATAAGCACTGAATCAGTTCGACTATTTTTCATGTGTCGTTTTGTTTGACAATTACATTGAGAAAATCAGTGAATATCCCATTGACATGAAGGGTTATCAACAAATTGGTATTCCTAGAATGTACGTCTAAATTGAATGTTCACTTGATTAAGCAGATAAAGACTGAGTGTAAATGCAGTGAATTGTAAATATTTTAGACTAACAATCTGAGGAATACAATACCTTAAAACGTTCAGCAGAGAACATTTGAAAGTTATGTCATTTAAAACTCTTTTTACTATTTAACTAGATTTACGCCAAGTCAAATTTAAAGTATAATGTAAGTTTGTGTTTAAATTTAGAAACGTCCTTCGCTATTTGGCAAATTTTATTCGTATCTCGAATATGTCATGAAATGATGTGATGGCGACAGTAAAGCATGAATTGCCATTGTGCTTCTGTCTTCTTATGTACGATGAAACTTTGATTTGGAAAAAACAGAAAAATAAAAATTTGTGA
Organism: Haplosyllis anthogorgicola; assembly: GCA_038406195.1. Classification (NCBI taxonomy): domain Eukaryota; kingdom Metazoa; phylum Annelida; class Polychaeta; order Phyllodocida; family Syllidae; genus Haplosyllis; species Haplosyllis anthogorgicola. The sequence continues at coordinate 3,572 of JBCAUI010013900.1, read as the reverse complement.
GCACACATGTGTACCTATCGCACCACATTCATAACGTGAGGCTTCATAAGTTCATATTTCTCCATCAAATTATAAACCATTATTCCACCAACCTGTTAAAGCTTAAATTTCTGTATTGCACCAGTACACAGAGATCATTTTGGGAATGAAAAGAACAAAGGAGAAAACAAAAGAATTTGCTGTGCTTTTGATGCGCTATTGTTAAACTTCTCATACGAATTCCGTGTACTGTCAGCTGGCTAAATTATGATCATTTTCTTTTCACGCGAAAAGCACAGTGTGCTCTTTAAGGGTCTCCATAGACAGCGTGTATGTGTATAAAAGTATATAAGGCAGATGGAGACAATGTATAATTGAATTGCTTAGGGTGAAGCAATTAATAGATGGCATAGACGTAGATCTATATCTGACGCATTTACAAATGAAGACCATTTAGCCAGCTGATCATGTCGTTTGTGGAACGTAGAAATGTCACGCTGTTGTGTACTTTTATGTGCATTAATATCACTGCGAAGAATGCTTTTGTTCGTGATAGATTTTTCATGACTTGCATTTACTGAGAAAAAACAGCAGATGATATGTTTACTGCTGATGATGTTATCTTCATGTTGGCCTCCAGATTTTACATTTCTAACCAATTTTGAGATAGATCTATTTCTGAACAATAACCTCTTTTAGTCTAATTCATTAATGCATTCTTTTATACGTCTGGAAAATTTCAAATAGTTGAACAAATACTGTTACGCAATACCATAAAGTCCCATTTACATTCTATTCCAGTGAATTTGCAATTCTGTAATTATCAAAAGTGCTATTGGTGCTATATCTTATCTCTACACTTTAGTTACCAATTTGTTTGGATCTATTGCATCCAATTCTTTTACAAAACGGAAGACAGTGCTTTAATTTTGGAAGTAATGAAGTAATTAGCAGGATCCTCCTACCAGCAGGCAATTGAAGCTGTTGGGAATAATGCATGTGCAATCACAGGGACGGAGTAATAGGCCGCGATAGCTTCATTTCCATTTCACTCAGTTTGAGCCCCTTTGAGTCTGGACCGAATTATTAATGGACAGTGATTCTCTATGGAGGTTAGACATTTTGTATTAGTTGTATTGAAGAGGTCACCTTTCCCGTTTGCCACGGGTTTAGAAATTTCAATACCGTCAATGTGTCTTTGCCAAAAAGAAGAAATAGCTTTTCTTAATATTATTATAATTAAATAACAAACCGGTCTTTTACCTCACGCGCATCCTTGAGGATAATAGATCTATATGTGATATGTTAAGCGTGTATTTGTCTGTGCACACTTTGAAATGAATTAATAAATAAACAACATTTTTGATGTGATAACATTTGCCCCTCAAAATTGTGCTGTAGAATTAAGTTCAAGTTAATATAAAATGCAATTGGTATGCTTAATGAAGTGTATGAAAAACAATACACTGTAATTGATTTGCTGCCAAACGTTAGGTTAAGGTCAAGCCAAGGTCACTTGAATACTAAAACTGAAGTTATTCATCCTATCTATCCCTTTACCTGTTGTAATATTAATACTAATTTCCAGTTCGGTAAAACTTCCACACGCATCTAGGAACAATATGGAACACGCACGCACATTCCAGTGCAGCAGCAGCAAGAGTTAATTAATTGGTTAATGAATATTCATGATAGTCAAGGCAGCATTCTAGCTGACCACATCACTGTACTCCTCAGTCTGAAACCAGCAGCCAAAGAGAACACACCTGTATCTCTGGTAGTCTTTGTAGCAATAAATAGTTGTGTGTAAAGGATTGTTTGTTTCATTCCAATTGGAATTATTTCTACAGGTTAAGGCAAAAGAAACTGTCCCATATTTTACACAGGCTGTAACTGCCCAACGTGGGTTGATTCTATTTGAGGCATTTGGAGTTAATTAAATCGCTGCATCTCCTTGTATCCTAAAGTAAATCAGCTTTATCCTCGGATTTGACTGCAGAATAGCCAAACAGTTAATCAAGTATGTTTAATTCATTGGACCTGCCTCCAAGTTTCCACTGTAAAGAATGGAGAAGTGGTTAGAGGCAGTGATTGTGCTTTCTTTGCCTCTGGTTTGTCAGTGCAAATCTGGATTTAAAATCGATTGTTTGACAGAAAATGTGCAATGTTTCATGATTTTTCTCTTGTCTGTATCCCATGATTCCAAAATGTACGTTTATGGCACTTCCACAAGAAGAGACAGATGTTCCTCATACGGCCACCTTGCTGCGAAAAACAAAACTCTTGCCACAACATTCTTACGTATTTCATATCTTTGATCCTGACGTTTTTATACTTGGAAATTATTTAAAAACAATACAGAAATGGAAAGACACCTGTCAATGTCTGTAAAAAGTAATCGTCTGAAACCTCTGACATGGCACTCAGAAGAAATCATAACATTAGAGATGTTTCTTTGATTTGACATTTACACAAGTGAACCACTTTTTCTTTTTCAAAATCCGTTGTAGTGGTGATTATTTTGGGTGGATCCATATACATGTATGAGAGTTAGCCTACTTGTACATTAGGTTGACAATGGTATCTGTGGCACTGCTCCACTTCAATGAACGTATTTAGTCTTATCAAAAAAAACCTAAAAACAATCGTAAGGTATATTTGAGGTTGTTAGTCTTGTCAGAAAGATGGGGTGAAGATGCGATTGTCTGTTTCTGATAAACATAAAACATGCATTCACATCTGGAATAAATAAATACCATACCAATGCAGAGAAATGTTCTGTGCAACTATGAAAACAAGTCGAATGTTTTTATCTCCTCACATACATTTTTAAATACATGTAAAATGTACATATTCATTTATAATATTAAATTTAATGCTCTCATGGATTTGGTAAGATCTGCGCTGACACAAGAAAATGAATGATGTTTTCAGTTTTGCCTCAACTAAATCAAAATGTTTCAAGTCACTTTCATTATTTACGTTGTTGAATAAATTATAAGGGAAAAGAAGGTTGAGAGTTGTGATTGTTTTTAAATTGACAATCAATTTGTTACACTACTTTTCTCAATGTTTAAATTTCGTTTTTCAAATGACATCAGTATTCATTACCTTCATAAATTCCAACTTGTACTTACATGTATGTCTGTGGAGTATTCAATTTTGTTCGGAAGGCCCATTTTTATGTTTTATGGACAAGCAGAGACGAGGATCTGGTATTTACAGAAATGGAAATTGTTGCCTTTTGTGGCAGAAGTGACAACTCAATTGTCCTTTCTGTAGTGAGCTGCAGGCTAAAAGAAAGCAGTCTCCAACCCTTAGCACAATAGGCACTCATTTGTATCAATGTGATCGATACTTTGCCTTCTTTTGAAGAAAGAATTAATTACATGTGTCCCAGGCTTCTGTATTTCATTTTCGTTATTGATGTTTGACTGTTCTAAAGAATTCTTGTATTTCTAGGTGAATTCATCTCAATCCGATAGATGTATTACTTGCGTGAAGTAAGTACTTTTTGACAGTATCACACTGTCCTCATCAGCTTCTGTGAATGATTTGGACCAAAAGGATATGAAATATTTATAGGCAGACAA
>JBCAUI010013789.1:0-22091 GCA_038406195.1 Haplosyllis anthogorgicola | reverse complement strand
TGTCTTTGTTTTTAACATAAATCGGCCACAGCCGATCCAGGCTCATATCTCATATATCGATATTTTGACCAATTTTCTCCGCTTATATCGATTCCGCTTGTATCGATATCCCGCTTATATCGATATTTTTTCCGCGCCAAAAATATCGATATATCCGGGGACGAGTGTACTTGCTTCTGTTTAATTACTTAGGACTGAATAGTCTTCAGAGTGGATTGCACAAGCAGCACATGAAGGACCTGTTTGTGGAACTGTGTTTGACTGTACCCGTCAGACTGAGCTCACTACTTCCCTATCTACCCATGCTGATGGATCCACTTGTCTCGGCCCTGAACGGGTCACAAACTCTCGTTAGCCAGGTACTATAATTAGTTACTGCTGTAAACATACAGGACACATTATTTTTTGTGCCATTGTATGACCAACGTTCACTAGCACTAAACTTGGGCATTATTATTGCTTTTCAGGGTTTAAGAACACTAGAGTTATGTGTTGATAATCTACAGCCAGATTTTCTCTATGATCACATTCAACCAGTTAGAGCAGAACTTATGCAGGTGAGTCTTTTACCTGCAAAATATCGGCAAATGTGCTATATTTATGGCGTGGAATTGAATTGCAAAATATTTGATATGACATGAAATACTTAAATTCTTCAATGTGTCTCACACAGGCTTTGTGGAGGACATTACGAAACCCGTCAGATAGCATTGCACAGGTAGCTTTCAGAGTGCTTGGCAAGTTTGGAGGAGGAAATAGGAAAATGCTAAGAGAACCTCAAAAGGTAAAATACTATAATATTATCTAAAATCCACTATGACATTATTTTATTCTTTATTTGTTGTGTCATTACATTTAAAACCCGGCAGAATCGCTTAGGTGTTTACTGCATGATTACAGTTGAATTACAATGAACGAGAAACTGGAGGCCCTTGCATATCGGTGTACTTCCAAGATGTGAAAACGCCACTGTCACTTCCCGTAGAGAAATGCATTGACTCGGCATTGAATGCTCTAAAATCCAGTGGAACCGAATCCTACTACAGGTAGTTATTAATTTTTTTAACAGTATTAGGAAAACTTTCAGCAACTGAGTCTAAGACTTTTGGATTTCATAGAAATACAGACTGGAAATTATTATCTTAAAAGCATTAATCAAATAAAACGCAGCAGCACGTGGAATATGTGAACTTTATTTTGAATTCTAAACCAATGAAATGGTATGTTTGTAGGAAGCAGTCATGGGAGGTTATCAAATGTTTCCTTGTGGCCACCTTGAATTTAGATGATGACAAGAAAACATTGACCCATCTGTTCCAACATCAAAGGTATTTGTAATGTTTAGTATATTGTTCTTGATTTTAAGTAATAACAATCATCACTAATTCAATATTTTTAGATGTGATTTTAATGTGAACTTATCTTACCGTCAATCACAGCTTCTTGGAGAAGGAAGTTCCATTAACGTCTTCTGGTGCATTGTACAAGTGTTCTGACTATCATGCGAGGAAAGTTCAGGAGCAGGCACTGACTGGAATGTTTGTGGCAGCAGCTATTAAGGATCTTCGACCACAAGTTCTCCCCTTTATGGCTAGCATGGTTCGGCATTACACAATGGTTGCAATTGCTCAACAAGCCGGTTAGTAGAAAACGTTGCATTACATAAATAAAAAAGCATAATTGTAGAATTTTAACATTGTAGTTTGTAGTACCTTACATTTTATCGAACTGTATTGTTGTACATTCCAGGGCCTTTCCCAATAGGAAGTGACAAGCAAGCCAAACTTACTGGTATGGACCCACAGGTTCTTATAGATGCACTGGCAGTAATAATGGGACATGAAGAGAAGGAATTATGCAAACCCGGTCACCTTGCTCTGGTGTTAATACACGAAACTGCTTCAACAATATTAGGCTCAAAGGAAAAGGTACTCATCTGCTCATCATTCTGTAAAAATAATATTTGCAAGAAAAAGCAGACCGAAGATAGGAATTAAATTTATGTACAGTACGAGGGTTAATCCCTGCTGTTCTCTTTACGAATGTGATCTAATTATTGTAGGCTTGTCAGCTACCACTGTTTGAGTATCTGGTGGAGAAGATGTGTTCATTGGCTTATGAACGAGCTTGGTATGCCAAGTTAGGCGGCTGTATTGCGATCAAGTTTCTCGTTGAGAGGATGTCGTCGAGATGGGTACTGGAACACCAGTTCATATTCCTGAAAGCATTGCTGTTTGTCATGATGGACTTGACAGGAGAGGTAGGGAAAATAAGCACTAAAAATCATTCCTATTATTATGTAATATACTTCTGAATACGTTTTCATTGCATGTGATATTTACAGGTGTCATCAGGAGCTCTCGATATGGCAAAGTCGAATCTAGAAGCCATGTTGATCCAATGTGCAAAAGCACCAGAAGGTGACTTGGCCACCGAAGATTTTCTGGCAATTCAGAAGAAATCGCTTCATGATGTTATCCATGAACTCGTCAGACAGGTGACATCACCAAATACACTCGTAAGAGAACAGGTGTGTGCAAAATGCTAGAACAATTTGTTTTTAATGGAATTGAACATTTCCTCTTCATTTTACCTCACAAACATATCATCACCACATGTGCATAAATTATTGTTTTCTTGTTTTTAGGCTATGAATTCTCTTCAAGTGCTGGCAAAAACGATGGGCAAGAGTATCACAGAGATTATGGAGCCGCACAAAGATGTTTTACAAGATATGATTCCACCCAAGAAACATTTGCTTCGGCACCAACCTCTCAATGCACAGATAGGTCTGATGGAAGGAAATACATTCTGCACCACGTTAGAACCCAGACTATTTACCATTGACCTGAATACCGTAGAACACAAAGTCTTCTTCACTGAGGTAGGCTCTCCTATTAGTAATAGGCATCATAGCTGACAAACAACCATCAAGTACTAACCATCAAATACAAAAACTGTATTTTCACTATGTTTCTGCTTTTCAGGTTTTAAATATGTGTGAAGCTGAGGATGCGGTTCTTCTCAAATTACCTTGTTACAAGTCTGTATCAAATCTTGTACCACTGAGAAAAAGTGCACTGAGTGAGTGTTTTGTTCTTAATCATAGAAGAAGGAATTTATAGATTGGTATAAGTAAAATGATTTAAGATGATTTTAAGACTTTTAAATTTTTAAATTGTATGCACAATTCATTTTCAGAGGCGCTATCAGCTTGCCACTACATACCACAATGCAGAGAGAAGATATTCAATGTTCTGTACAAGGCATTAAATCACCCATCAAACAATGAACTCAGAGAATCTGCTTATGAATGTATGAAAAAGGTAGTTACATTTAAAGTTTGTATGAGTTTCATATCAGAGGCATATCAGAGGCCATGATTATGTTTATTGACGGAAAAGTTTAATATGTACATGCAATTATGATTTTAAAGTTACACACGCTTATGATTTCCTCTGAGTCTATCTGAGATCAATATTTTTTTTTGCATTCCAGTTCATAGGAGGTTTCCAGATGGACATGGAAATTGTGCACACATCAATGCGTCCTCTGCTGCTCAAACTTGGTGACCACCGAAGCCTCAATCTGCATGTAATCCAGCAGTTGTCGTATCTAACACAACTCTTCCCTAATACATTCAATGAGAAGCTGTGTGAACAACTATTGGCTCACCTGAAGAAGCTTCTGGAGGTTGCACATGTAGCTCAGAAAAGCGGTCAACAACAAATTACCGGCCAGGTTGTGCCAAATGTAGGTTTATGTTTTAGTTTTATTCTGGTACTGTTAAAAGTGTTCACATTCACGCTTAATAATTGCAGTTGATCAACGAATGCTGACTACATTATTTGTTTCAGGAACTCAAAATATGTGAGGCAATCATCAACATGTTTCACTTGATTCCAGCAGCATCAGTCAAGATGATAGAACCTCTCACTGCACTAACACTGAGGGGTGAAAAAGCTCTTCTCATTGGTAAGAAGTGCTCATTAACTATACGCTGTTCATTGCTTTTTGTTTTGTGCATAACGTAATCAAGTAAAGTTAACTACGATTTCCTGTTCAATGTTTTACTTTAGAACCAGGAAGCCCATTTCAAGCTCCACTCATCAAGTTTTTGCTGAGATATCCTCAACAATCGGTTGACATGTTCCTGCATGAGAACAACATTAATGATCACCAATGGAATAGATGCTTTTTGGTGAGAATTTAATAACTATATAACATCTAATATGACCAGATTTTTGTAGGCAAGTTCCATCACTCATGTGATTAGAAAATTGATGCAGTTAAGACATTTTCGATATTTAAAATGTACCATTGTATGAAATAAATTGTATTTTAAACTTACCTTTTCATGTTTGTGCAGAGAATGCTGAAAAAGCAGGAGGAAGGAAGAACATTCAGAGAAGTATTGCAGTCTAACCCTATGAGGCTAGTTAACTTGGCATTTGGGCAAATACAGGTAAAGTAAACGTGTTCTTTTTCTGTTAAATGACAATCTGGATTTATTGTTGTAGAAACTTGTTTGACTGGATACATAGCAAGTTAATGGTGATTTCCCGTTTCAGGGAGCCACAAGGCCACCTAGTCCAAGCGGAAGTTCAAAAGCAGACCTACAATTCTTAGCAATACGTATTATCAACATTATGACGAAAACTGAAGAAACTTGGTTGCCGCAACATCCAACAGTAGTTACTAACCTGCTTAAGATTTGGGTATCAGAAAGCTTTCAGGACAGACACAGGAAAGTGGTAAGAACTAAATTTTGATGTATTTTTTGTGAAATTTCAAACATCCATTTTTTTGCAAGTATTTATTCAAACGTGAAGGATCCTGCACATATACAAATTAACAACATGTAGAAATGTTCAACATATACTATTTTTCGGCACAATTATGTGCACTTTTTTTTCTGAAGGCTTAAATTGTAAATGTTTCTGCTTTACTTTTATTTCAGGACAACCTTGATTATCTGCAGTGGCAAGAACCGCGGCTCCTGCTGGAATGCCTGCTTAACTACTTCAAACATCATCCTAACGAGATTGAGCTTCTCTTCCACATGTTGCGATGCTTTACATCACGATACATCCCACAGTTCCAGTTCTTCAAGGATTTCCTGGAGGACACAATAGCAGAGGTTCATTCTTTCATTTATTTACATTATTTCACAAAAAAGAGTTTCAACATCTACTCTTTTTGAACAATTAATTCAACACAAGATTATTTAATAACCATAGGGGATAAAAGTGGGCTACTTATATTTTTCGGATAAAATTGATAACGTTTTGACATGTTCCAGACGTACACTGTTGAATGGAAAAGAAAAGCCTTCTTCAAGTTTGTTGACATTTTCCATGACGTGAATTGGCAGCAGGATCTAAAGGCAAAGATTCTGCAGTTTGTGATTATTCCCTGTTTCGCTACTTCATTTGAGAAGCAAGAGGGTGAAAAGTTAATTGGCGGTCCACCTGCTCCAGATCAGGACAATCCGGACAATATCATCAGCGTCTTCATAAACAAGGTTTGTTATGGAACTTTTTAATACTAAATTAATATCCATATTGTAATTGTTATTAAGTTAAATTACCCTTTTTTGGTAACTTTGCTCTTTTTTTTCAAAAGATAAAAAAAATAATTTTATGTCGCAGGTGATAGATCCGGACAATCCTTTTGGAACATCAGATGCTGTCAGAATACTCTTGCTTCAGTTTTCCTCACTCTTGGTAGAACAAGCTTCACCACACATACACGATGCTGCAAACAAGTATGTTAGATATCGACCCATTTGAATAGGTCACAAAGTTTGTTTTTCTCAACAATCAAAATAAGTCAATCTTAAACGGTATGATGTTTGCACGTTTGAAAATTACATATGCAGTACACATTGATAAAATTTGATTGTAGGAAGCAAGGAAACAAATTAAGACGATTGATGACGTTTGCCTGGCCGTGTTTGCTGGCAAAGCATTGTGTAGATCCAGCCACGAAATACCATGGACACCTTCTCCTCTCACACATCATAGCAAAATTTGCTATTCATAAAAGAATTGTACTACAGGTGAAAGTTAACTGCACTGTAATCGTCAATTGGAAATTAAAGTGAATTCAAATCAAATAAAATTTGAAAAAAAACCCTGTCTTGTAACCGTCAATTAAATTTCAAGCAAAAAATTTGATGAATTTCAAGGAATATGACATAAAGTAATATGTTCCAATAATATTGTATCTCGTCATTTCTAGGTGTTTCACAGCCTTCTAAAGGCACATGCTGTGGAAGCCAGAACTGTGGTAAGACAAGCACTGGAGATTCTCACACCAGCTATGCCGGGCAGAATGGAGGATGGAAATGTATGTCCAATATCAAATCTTAAAGAAATTTGGCAGTTTACTAAAAATATGGAAACATTTTAAATCTTATTTTAGAAAGCTAATCTACCTTTAATTATTGCAGGGCATGTTGACACACTGGACCAAGAAAATCATTATTGAAGAAGGACACACTGTGGCTCAATTGGTGCACATCTTGTAAGTTCCAATTACTATTCTTTTTATGTGTAAAATATATTCCAGTGTTATATAACAAAATAGTAATTGTACAATGACTGATGTATTGAATGACCGCATAAAACATTACGTGACAGCAAGATGGCCCGAAGACTGGGGTAACTTCAGTGATATTTTCATGCCGAGAACGACATATCTTGTCAAATTCATGTGATAAACAAATGCAACTTTTCATTACTTGTGTTCTCCTTCCAGGCAACTTCTGGTGAGGCACTACAAGGTATATTATCCCGTGAGACATCATCTGCAACAGCACATAATCAATTCTATACAAAGACTTGGATTTACACCCAATGTAAGTAAATCAAGCTCACTACAATGATTATGGCCATAAGTTCATTAGAAATTAAGGAATAATGTTTTAACAGTAAGGTACTGTAGCTTTTATTTACAGATTTTATCTGTAAGTAACCAGAATTATTGCCAAAATGTTTTGCTCCCAGATAGCAATAGCAATTGCGTACATTGAACAATAAACTATTTTATTTACAGGCAACAATAGAACACAGAAAACTTGCTGTTGATCTGGCAGAAGTTGTTGTTAAGTGGGAAGTACAGAGAATTCGTGACGAACAAGAACAGGGTTCAGAGGTTCGTAAATTATGTGTAAAATCCTGTTTTGCACGGCAAATGAGGCCTCTATAGGGTAGTAATGTTCTTCAGTACATTAAAGATAAGTTTCAAAACAAACGTAGCTTATAATTAATTATTGTTATATATTGTTAGAATAAAGGTAGAGACTACGCAGATAAGAATGGATGGGATTACCTATTCAAATATTTTTATCGTACAACCTTCTTGGTGATTTTATTTCCATTTCGATTGATACACAGTTGAATGTGTTGTTTACATTTTCCTATTATTTTACACGTTTGTATCACAGATTGTGGATGTATCGACTGGTGCCCAGGTCAAGAGGACAGCCTCTGTTGATTCTCCACAAGAGGCAAAGAGAGCCCGTCATGGTTCTACTGGAGCTGCAGGAGTAACAGGTGGAAGTGCAAGAACTGATGCCAGCAAACCTATTGATAAACAATACTGCGATGCAGTGGTCAACTTTCTATTAAGAATCGCTTGCCAAGTGAGTTACTCTCAACTCCGTTATATTAGCCGAGGTATACTTAAGTTTGTTCAATATCCGTGCATAACGCAACAAGCACTACCACAGCTTCTGTCAATTTTAATTTTTAGGTGAATGAAGCTGCCACATCAGTAGGGTCTCCAGGAGAACTCTTGTCCCGGCGCTGTGTTGCCCTGTTAAAGACAGCACTCAGACCCGATGTGTGGCCCAGTGCAGAATTGAAGCTACTGTGGTTTGACAAACTGCTTATGACCGTTGAAAGCCACAGTCCTAATTTTGCAAATATTTGTACTGCTCTGGAACTACTGAGTTTCTTGTTGGGAATTTTGGTAAGATTTTGTTTTAAATAAATGTTAGTAAGTTTAGGGATCAGCATTTATAGATATTAAAGGAAACTGAATAAAATTTCAACCAGTTAAATTGTTCCTGTTGTCATGACTTTGTAAACAATCTTTCATGCCAACTATTTAAAATTTGTATGAATCAGGACAAGTGAAAACATGTACAGAAGAAATTTTTACCATACAAATATGCGTGTTGTAGAGAAAAGAAGTGATCCTGTCAAGTTTCAAACCACTACAAAGAGGTATCGCAGCCTGCATGACCTGTCCAGCGTCAAAAGTAATACGTTCTGTACACACACTACTGTCACGCTTGATGAGCTACTTTCCAACAGAACCTGCCACCTCCAATGTAGCCTCAAAGTACGAAGAATTGGAGTGTTTGTATGCTTGTGTCAGTAAAGTTGTATATGAAGGACTCACAAATTATGAGAAGTAAGTATTTGATTAAGCCATAAGCTATGTAAATGTATGAAACCGGTCTTGACTTTAAAATGAAATCGCATTATTTTTGCTAATATAGTAGAGTTGATAATCCTTATTTTCAACAGAGCGTCAAATGGTTCACCATCACAGCTGTTTGGTACACTGATGATATTGAAAGCATCGTGTATGCACAATCCATGCTATATCGACCGACTCATTACTTCATTTATGAGAGTGCTACAGAGAATGGCACGTGAACATCTTACTCCATCCACCCCCGAGTCCAGTCCAGGTAATCTCAAATATAAATTACAACGAAAGTTAGGATTTTTTGATGACAGAATGAATGAAAAATTGGTTCACACATATTCGTAAATTTGCCAAATATGTTCATTGTTAATTTAATTTTACAGTTGCTAGTGAATTACTGATACTCAGTCTTGATCTCGTGAAGAACCGAGTGGGTGTTATGAGCATGGATATGCGGAAGTGCTTCATTGGGACCATCCTGGTTGGACTAATCGAGAAAACTACAGATCCCAAAGTCATGAAAGCAATTACCAAGATGGTTGAGGACTGGGTTAAAATTAAGGTATGGTTTTGTGTTTATATCATTTCCAGTGAAGATGGAATCAAAATGAAAGAAACAGACATGAACATTTTGTATTTCCTGTTAAGTCCCCCTTAAGTCCTTTGGAGTAATGTTGTAGAGTTTGTGCATTTCCTTGTAGACTCCAATTGCTATCAACCAGTCACCATCACTGAGGGAGAAGGCTATTCTACTTGTGAAACTGATGCAGCACGTGGAGAAACGTTTCCCTGATGATACTGATCTCAACGCACAGTTTCTTGACCTGGTCAATTATATCTACAGGTATAGTTGTGATCACTTTATAACATCTTCTTGGAACTAACCTTTGGTTGCCAATTGACGTTCAATGGTAAAAATACCAAGTTTGTTTTGTAGGATTTCTTGTTAGTCATTCTTTTCTTTTTGATACAGAGATGAAGCACTTAGTGGAAGTGAACTGACATCGAAGTTGGAGCCAGCATTCTTGGCAGGCTTAAGATGCAACCAACCCCACATTAGACACAAGTTCGTCGAAGTGTTCGATCAGAGTATGAAGAGACGCCTGTTTGACCGGTTGCTGTACATCACCTGTTCTCAGAACTGGGAAGCAATGAGTGGTCACTTTTGGATCAAACAGTGCATGGAGGTATAATTGATGCTTTCCACTGATAACATCTCGATAAATTCAATTCTGAGCAAAAAATGAAGAATACTTAACTTTATTGTTCGTGTGAATAATGATTATTGGATATTTTGCAGTTGTTACTGGCGGTTGCAGTGGCAGGAATGAGCATACAGAGCTCAAATGGTGGTAATCTGGTGCCGTCAGCTACGAGCGTTGTTAACATGGCTGACAGTCATGACCGCCAGGCCTTCGTTATGGTCAGCAAGATGAAAGACGAACCTATGGATGTCGAATCCATAGAAACCAATAAAGAGGAGGTCTGCAAGAACAATGTTTTTCTGCAATTTACAAAGGCTTTGCCAAATTGACATTTGATGATATTTTACATTTAATATTGCCGTATACGGGTAACCATATTTTATTTTTGGATTACAAATTTAAATTACTAGTTAGTCTGTCAATATCAAAAGGAACAAAAGGTTTATTCCACATTTATTTTTAGGATGACATAGATATTGAATTGTCAGGCGATTCATCAGAGGAGACTGCCGGTGGAAGCAAGGATCAAGCACCAAAGAAAGAGTCTCAAGATCCCAAACAAAGTCTGCAGCTGCTACTTCAGCGACAAGCCAAGTTCCTTGAAAATTGCAGAGAAGTCAAGGTAAAACAAAAATCACTCAGGTTAAAAGTAATGCAGCAATGTAGTTCAGTCACGATACTTTTCATTTTTATTATGAATACAATAAACACATAAATTAATACAAAAAACATAAAATAGAAAAAAGGTCTAATAATATTAACTTTTATTGTTTTCCACAGACGGTATCTTTCCTAAATGCCTTATCTCAGTTATGTCACAGTAACACTGAGCTGGCACACAACACATGGCTTGAGATGTTCCCTCGCATCTGGAAACTGTTAACAGATAGGCAACAAACAGTAAGTTGTATTAAAAATAATGTCACTGTTGCTAAATTATTACTTTTTATGTTTAGTTGACTTTACGTTTATCTGGTTCTCGCAAGTAATTGATACTTTTCATGATTTTAGGGTTTGGCTGGTGAACTTGGACCATTTGTGTGTAGCGGGAGTCACGTCATACAGAAGGATTGTCATCCGAGTGCCATACATACATTTGCAGAAGCTATGTGCCAGTGTGTGCCGACAATACCAATTAGGCCTTGTGTGCTTAAGGTACTTAATAAAAACTTCAAAACATTTGAGGAAATTAAAACGTTGTTATTTATTTGTCTAGGCTTAGGACATGATATTTTTAGTTTGATTTGATGCCCAAAGATAAGAAAAGAGTAACACTGAAATTTTGCACTTTCAGTATCTTGGAAAGACCCATAACTTGTGGCATAGAGCTGTGCTGATGCTTGAAACGATGGCTTTTGAGAATGGCTTGAGCACTCAACTCATTAAAACAAAGCCGACTATCAGTGAATATGAGTTTGAACCCACCCAGTCTCCGCAACAGGTAAATTTATTCGGTTTCATTTCTTATGTTTAATTGATATTTGTATCGATTGCCCCAATCTTTAACAATGTATAGTCAACATTTAACATGTTTGTGTTTTATTACAGGAAACATTGGATGCACTTTGCGATTTATATTCACTGTTGAAAGAAGAAGACATGCTAGTCGGTCTTTGGCAAAAGCGAGCAAAGTTCCAGGAAACAAATACTGCCCTGGCATACGAACAACATGGGTTCTTCGAACAAGCACAACAAGCATATGAGCAGGTAATATATAATGATAACAAGGTGTAAACGCAAATACCTTGCTATTCCTCTTTATCAACAAGGATATGTTCTCATGTTATTTAAAAATCTTTCAGGCAATGGCAAAAGCACGTGCTGATCATAACTCGGGCCCAGCATCACCGTCAGTTCATCCCGAGTATCGTCTGTGGGAAGAACACTGGATCAGGTAGTAATATAGTTGGCTTTATTTTGTGTTAAGTGAATTTTTCATAAATGTTTGTATTTTGTCTAGTGTCACATGGCGATGTCGAGAAATAAAAAGTTTTATCTTTAAGGTGCTCTAAGGATTTGAACCAGTGGGATTACCTTCTCGAATATGCAAACAGCAAGGGCAACACTAACCCCCATTTGGTTCTTGAAAGTGCATGGAGAGTACCCAACTGGGGATTGATGAAAGAAGCTCTTGGACAGGTTATTATTGTGCTTTCTAAAATTTATTAGAAGTTTCATTTTAATAGATGTGCTGTTGTATATCTTCAGTAAATACTTAAGAAGGAGGTAACATGTGACGTGTGTTAACTCAAGCCAAAGTCTTAACACTTATTCTGTGCACCTGTAGGTTGAACTAAGTTGTCCCAAGGAAATGGCGTGGAAGGTGAATTTGTACCGAGGGTACATAGCGATATGCCATCCTGAAGATCATCATCTAAACATGATCGAAAGATTGGTCGAAGTATCAAGCACACTGGCGATAAAAGAATGGAGAAGACTGCCAGCAATTGTTTCCCATATTCATGTTGGGCTCTTACAGGTATAATAACGAATGAATATCTCCTATGAAATTTTATTATGTTAAGTTTCAATAAAATCCGATAAAATTCTATTGCGTTTTACCTATTCTTAGGCTGCACAGCAGATCATGGAGTTGCAAGAAGCAGCGCAAATCCATCAAGGACTTCAGCCAGCCAATATTGGTCGAAATGCCAGTCTGCATGACATGAGAGCCATTGTGAAGACATGGCGCAATCGATTACCAATGATTTCTGATGATCAGTCACACTGGAGTGATATATTTACCTGGCGACAACACCACTATCAGTTCATTGTAAATCACTATGACACGCATGCTCAACATGATCCTGTAAGTACTAAATGACCTACCGGATTGCAATTAGGAATACATTTAAAGTGTCAGTCTGTCAATGATGTAACATAGACTAGTGTTTACCAAATGTTACCGTGTGTCTTGGAAATTCATGACACTTTTCATCTTGTTTTCAGTCACAGTCAAATCACTCAATGCTGGGAGTGCATGCTTCAGCACAAGCTATAATACATTTTGGAAAAATTGCCAGGAAACACAACCTGACAGGTGTTTGTCTGGATTCACTAAGCAGGTATGATACAAATATATTTCTCAACTGAAAGAAAAATAATCTTAATGACAAATGCGACCAGCTTAAGACTTCCGCAATGGTGTTTTTCTTCATCTTTAATGCAGAATACACACGATACCCAGTGTACCCATAGTGGATTGTTTCCAGAAAATCAGACAGCAGGTCAAGTGTTACTTGCAGATGTCAGGAGTTATGGGCAAAAATGAGTTGCAAGAGGTAGACATATTAAGACTAGTTTGCATGAGAAAAATAGTATCAATTAATTGAATTCATACAGTTACATTATATTACATTATCACCACATTCATGTTAGACGTGAAAAACTAGTTTTGATTCAATGTAATAATTTTTAGGGTCTGGAAGTGATAGAATCTACCAACTTGAGATACTTTACTAAAGAAATGACAGCTGAGTTCTATGCGCTAAAGGGTATGTTTTTGGCACAAATCGGCAGATCAGATGATGCAAATAAAGCCTTCTCTGCGGCTGTACAAATGCATGATACTCTCGTCAAAGCCTGGGCTCTGTGGGGTGATTATCTAGAAGGACTCTTCACTCGAGAAAGGTATGCCTGTGCACAAAACCTAGGATGTATTATAACAACTATTGAATATTCCTAGGGCAAATTATCTGTAATTCCTGAAGATATGGGATGAACTTTTAAATTAAAATCTATAATATTTTACCTTCTCAGAAACATGCACATGGGTGTTTGTGCTATTACATGCTACTTGCATGCATGTCGGCACCAGAATGAAAGCAAATCCAGAAAGTACCTGGCTAAAGTATTGTGGTTGCTGACATATGATGATGACAAATCCACCCTTGCAGAGGCAGTTGACAAATATTGTGTAGGAGTACCTGCAATACAATGGCTTCCTTGGTATGTCTAAATGTTTAATTGGGTTTAATATTTGTGCATTTTTATTCATATGTTAATCGAAATGGGGTAGATTGAGTGTCTTAAAAAGTACATAAAATGTATTAATTCTGCATCACTTTCAATGTACTGTTTGTTTTAGGATACCGCAACTTTTAACATGTTTGGTACGTAATGAAGGCAGATTAATACTTAACCTGCTCAGTCAGGTTGGGCGCATGTATCCACAGGCAGTTTATTTCCCGATCAGAACGCTCTACTTGACTCTTAAAATAGAACAAAGAGAACGTCGTAAGTGCAGTTTTAATCACTAATGGAATAAATTTCTAAAATTGTTATTTAAAAATTATTACAGTTTATTCTTCAAGTGATGTTTGCAAGTAATGTCCAAATCTTGTGTTGTTAATGTTTACGTGTTTTCTGAGCCTTCATCTGTCTTTTTGCTTTAGATCGGGGTGAGTTATCAGCGGGGGTATCTAAACCACTCACTGGTGGCACTTCAGCAGGATCAGAGACCTCGGCATCAGTCACCAGTTCCCCTGCTACACATCAAGCACCCAGCCCTGCAGTCCCAAGTCCCGATGTGGGCTCTGCAGGAGCTACTGGAACAACAAGTGAATCACGTGAGTCTCAAGGAGTTCATTCCGTATTTGATTAGAGTTTCCTTCTTTTCAAAAACAAAAGAATAATTTAACTATTAAATTGTACAAATGTTGTCTTATTGGGTTGTAGAAAATCAATCGGCGTCACAAAGCCAGGGAAGTTCTGGTAACCCTGGATCTTCTGATGCAGGACCCATACGTGCTACTGCACCTATGTGGAGATGCAGTAGGATCATGCACATGCAGAGAGATCTGCACCCAACTATATTGTCATCACTAGAGGGTATTGTTGATCAGGTAAATTTAATTCTTAAATATCATGATAAAAGAATATCCATGTGGATTGGAGTGTTACGAATATGGTGAATAGTTAGTTTAAGAGAGTGTAATACTATTGCAGATGGTTTGGTTCCGAGAAAATTGGTATGAAGAGGTTCTTCGCCAGTTGCGACAAGGACTGGCAAAGTGTTACGTGGTTGCCTTTGAGAACAGAGGTGCAGGTATGGGGAATTTTTGTGTTTACTTTTGGAGGTATAGAGAGAACCTTCTTGATGTGAGATTAAGGATAGCTCAAGCAGTTTTGTTGTGAAATTTGTATTGGGAAATAAATTTAAAATGGGAATATATGCTTTGAGACTACTACTTATTGTTTATTCATGATTTTAGTTTCTGAAGCTACTATCACACCACACACACTCAATTTTGTGAAAAAACTGGTATCAACATTTGGCGTTGGAATTGAAAATGTGTCTACTGTAAGTACCAATTAGTTTTGTAGCAAATAATCTGTAACATATCAAATTGGTATAAGTTAATTTACATAATGTGCCCAGAAATGTTTTTAAATTTAGATTTGGTGCAGAATTCCGTTGTCCTTTGATTTAACTGAATATTCTCATTTTATCCCTCAGGTCAGTACGACATTTTCCAGTGCAGCATCTGAATCATTGGCAAGGCGAGCACAGGCCACAGCACAGGATCCTGTGTTCCAAAAAATGAAGAGCCAGTTTACTACAGACTTTGACTTCAAGTATGTGTATTCACGGATTAATGTCATTGTTCTCTCTGAATTACACGACACAGTTTTAGTAGAAATATAATTTAGATCAGATATATTTGACTGAATCTTTACAAGACATGTTGATTAATATTATTTTAGTGTACCGGGTTCCACAAAATTGCACAACCTGATCAATAAACTGAAAAAGTGGATCAAGATACTGGAAGCAAAGACCAAATTGTTGCCCAAGTAAGTATGTTTCCGGAAAAAAATATTGAAAGTCACTTACCCTTTATAAAGTTTGAAAATCTTTCCACCATTGCAGAGATCTTATCTGTCATTGTTTATTTCAGATCTTTTCTGATAGAAGATAAATGCAGATTTTTGAGCAACTTTTCTTTAAACACTGCCGAAGTAGAACTACCCGGAGAATTCCTGCTACCAAAGGTATGTAATACATGTGGGACAGAATTTTGAAAGATACATTAAGTATTCTTTTGTAGGAAAAGACATTTCATGTTTATTTTATGTGTTGCAGCATAGTCACTACTATGTAAGGATTGCTCGTTTTATGCCCCGAGTGGAGATTGTTCAGAAGCACAACACTGCGGCTAGAAGGCTGTATATAAGGGGACATAATGGAAAGGTTAGTAAACTAAGAAGTAGCATCATATCTTACTGATGAACAAAATGTTGTGAATCTACTTCTGAACATACATAAATTTATTGACAATATTAATAGAGAAATGCAACATTTCAGATATACCCTTACTTGGTTGTCAACGATGCTTGTCTAACCGAGTCTAGGAGAGAAGAACGGGTGTTACAACTTCTCAGAATGCTTAACCATTTCTTGGGAAAGCAAAGGGTATGATTTGTTTCTTCATAATTTATTCCTATTACCTGCACTGCTATCAAACTCGTCTTGGCTTCTTGATTTCACAATATTCCGGTTATTGTACCGCACCAGATATCAACGTAGGAATAATACAGGTTCCATTTATCTACATTTTATTTAACAGGAGACTTGCAAGAGGCTTTTATATTTTACTGTACCACGTGTCGTAGCAGTTTCTCCACAGATGAGATTGGTGGAGGACAACCCAGCTTCTATCTCATTGTTAGACATTTACAAACAGGTACATTGTTAATATTTAACACATGTCGCTCTCTTTTGTAGCTGTTTTTCTTTTCCATAGAGTTAACTTTTTATTTAAGCAATTAGTTGTTTCGTTTTTAATGTTCGCTTGAAAGGAAGGTAACAAATGCATTGTCATTTATTTCACTGAAGTATTACCTTCAATATATTTCAGAGATGTGCAAAGCGTGGCATAGAACATGATTCACCAATTGCAAGATATTATGAAAGATTAGCAACTGTACAAGGAAGAGGATCTCAAGCCAGTCACCAAGTATGATGCTTCAGTCGAACTTGCATATTGACAAATAGTCGAATGAGACGTTCTTTCGTTAAAAACATCACATTTTATTTTATTAGTGTTTCTTCCGAACTGCACAATAAGATGTTTCAAACTGATTATTGTATTGACAGGTGTTGCGAGATATTCTGAAGGAAGTACAGATTAATATGGTGCCACGGGGACTGCTAAAAGAATGGGCAACGCATACGTTCCCCAATGCTACTGATTACTGGGCTTTCAGGAAAAATGTATGTGCACAACACCTTTATTTGTTTTATTTTGTTGACATGATGTAATTAGATTAACAACTAAAGTTGATACGTTTATCAATTTTTTTATGGTATTTATTTTTTAACAACAGCTAACCATCCAGTTGGCACAGTGTGGGTTTGCAGAGTTTGTCCTACATTTGACACGGATGAATCCGGATATGATGTACCTGCACCAAGATTCAGGATTCCTCAATATTTCCTACTTCAAGTTTGATATTGATGATACCACGGGTATATTCATTTATAATTAATGGAATTCAGTGTTTTAACTTGAGGTATTACGTCAAGTTTCTTTGTGTCGATCAGTTTGTGACGTTGGGTTGATATTCGTCGTTTTCTTTCCATAATCTAGGCGATCCTGATGCGAATAGACCAGTTCCCTTCCGACTAACACCGAATATAGCAGAGTTTTTGACTTCAACCGGAGTGACAGGTCCCCTAACAGCTGCCATGGTGGCCTCAGCTCGATGTTTTGTGCAGCCCCAATATAAGTTACCCAGTCTACTCAGAGCAGTGCTGCGTGATGAATATATCACATGGCACAAAAAGGTAAGACTTCGAGAGCATAAACATAATCTTCAAGGCGGCTGACATTAGTCACATTCCATAGATCTTTTCAGGAAGTCGCAAAAAATTCAAGTTATTATTTCATTTTTCAGAAGCAAGATGAGACGAATCCGGGATCCCAGCCGGTTGATATGGAGGGCGACATGTTAATCCAGATGGTGAATAAGGCTGTGAGTGCAATAATGACCAGATTGCAAAGTAAGTAAAAGTTTAACGAAATGAAATAAGTTTAAATAGTCTAAACGAAACACTGCAACAATTTGCTGAAAAAAATTAAAATAAGCCTTGGAATATTTAAAGCTGCGGATTCATAAAAACGAAAAATGCATTATTTTTAATCACTTGTATTTTTAGATTTGGCAACATTTGAGGGAGCAGAAAGCAAAGTAAGCACCCTAGTAGCTGCAGCAAACAGTCATGACAACCTGTGCAGGATGGATCCTGCATGGCATCCTTGGCTGTGATGTGGGCGCCGGTAATAACATTGGCAGCTTTTTAGACACTTTCATTTCTTTGAGGTATTTGTTGTACAGAGTATATTGAATTTGCATCGTAATTGTTAATGACTGTAACACGTATGTTAATCTGTTTCTGTTCAGTTCATATTTGCGGTAATTTTGAGTAAAAAATACTAACCTGATTATGTGAAATGGCACGCTAAACCGACACTTTTTTTCACACCTGTATTGTACATAGCATATATAGTAAAATTTTATTCTGATGACCTACCGTAGAATGTATACGGAACTTATTTGCATGTCCGAATTTAAGTTCACATTTTTCACTTAAGATATATCGGTCATTTTTCTGTTTAAACTGTCCAATTTCAAGTACGTCATTATCATGTAAAACCATTGAAGGCTGAAAACAAGGTAATTAAAATATGTACATGTACATTCTTTCAAGCATAGTAATTGACAGCACAACTTTATAAACCAGAGCCTTGGTTAAGTAAGGTTTAAGGTTCGTTTGCATCCAGTTTTTTGTCTCTGAATGCTGACAATAAACGCTGGCAAAAGAATATTTATTCTTAGCAATCCAGGCTCATGGTTTACAAAATCACTCTGTTAGAATCCAAAAGAAAGTAAAAAATCTCGATAATCATGAGATCTCGTGTTAATGTAGATATTTTAATAATAAATGCAATATTTTAAGTGTACATTAGTTCTTTTATTTTTTTAAAACATATTTTAGAGTAGCAATTATGTGTACAGTAAAATCTGCATTGGGCGAACTCCCCCATATTCCAGGAAGAAATGTGCGCTGATGACAGTAGGTTCTCCCAATGACTAGTACTCCCGATGCAGATTTTACGTGTAATGTCCACAAATGCTGTCGTCTCGGGTTCTGTTCGGAAGATCCATGGTGACAAGCGCGAATAAAAAGCTTGTTGGTCAGCGCTTGGGGGATGGGAACTCATCGAAGTGTAAAACAGAGTATCCCGTTTACGCTGCTTTTACTGCACAAATGTAACGGGTGATCGAAGTCACGTTCTGTGAAATAAGTTCTTCTGGTAAGATTTATAAGTTGTCTGCAGCGTTGTGTAGAAAGATCCTTGGTTGGTTATGGTCAAATCTTCAATTGGAAGTCGGTTATCTACCAGTGAAATATGTCCTAAAGGTAAATTTGTTCAGGGCCAAGTGTAATTTATAGAAAATCCTTACCATCCACAGAAATGCTTCGGCAATCAAGTCCCCTGCTTTAGAAGATTTGATGTAGCAATCTCGGGGAAATGGAAGTGATAAACACTCTCATTGTGTGGCTTGTCTACAGGACTGCGTAGGTCTTTCACTTGAGAGGGCAACTCTTATTGATATCATTCACATCAAGATTTTAACTCTTTATGAATGAATAGGTTTTGTTTTAGGTCTTTTTGTTTGTCTTCTAGACGTAGCTGTAACACTTCTTTAAGGGAATGTTTTGATCTGTATCATCAGAAAAATGTAAATTGTAATCTGTTTATTGTAAAGCGATTTACAAATTGCATCGCATGCACATAAAGCCTTGTTCCTTGCTCTATGTTCCCTTGATGCTATAATTTATTTGTCTGGATAAAATAAATAACCGAGTTTCTTGTTGTGATGTACTCTACATCATAAACGTAACATCACTATGTAATATATTGGACAGACAGAATTGTTATAAAGAATAACTGCCTTTCCAGTCTGACATCCGCCATAGATTGGATTTTCTGTATGCTACATACATCTGTGCCTGGCTTTTAAACTTTTACAAAGAACAGACTTTGAAAGTTTAGTGTTCATATTTATTACTCTAATGGCAAACTGACAAAAATCCCCTTTTAGAGTATAAAAGGACCGTTCATAGGTACATAGTGGGCCATGTATAGTGTTTCGTGAAAACATATTTAATATTGTCAATTTTCATCAGTTCAGTGGCTTCGCTCTGTGCTTTAGTAATGTACACTTCAGGTGCAGTTTGTATCGTGTTACAAAAGCTTTTATTTATTGCGCAAGGGGCAGTAAAAGTGTACGGCATGGTATACAGCAGTATCGGGGGAATATCAGTGATTCATTTCTGGAAAAAAGGATATTAAAAGGTCCAAAGTGGATTCTAATCAGGAGAGAGGATGTCGTAAATCCGCGAACAAAACTGTCTCGAGAAGAAACGCTGGCCACAATGGTCCAAGGAAGCTGTTGTAGATTTATTAACAACGTGATCAATTTAGATAAATTCCTTCTCACCATTGCTCGTCTGAGCAGTTGTAAAGTTTAAGGCTCGACAGAACTGATATTACACTCCTCCCCGGATATATCGATATCGCTTATATCGATATCCCGCTTATATCGATACTTTTTCTGCATCAAATTAATAGACCCTCATATTATTTGTTCTGCTTATATCGATATCCCGCTTATATCGATGCTACTTTCCCGCACCAAAAATATCGATATATCTGGGGACAGCTGTAATTTTTTGATCTTCCAGATCTAAAAAGGAAATTTCTCTTTCAAGTTTCAATTAGAAGCCACGGCAAAGGTTACAATTACATTTGATTGAGATTAGACAGATAAGATGTAAGATGAAATTGAAATGATATATCGATATTTTGACCATTCCCCCCCCTACCCCCACCCCCTTATATCGATTCCGTTTATATCGATATCCCGCTTACATTGATATTTTTCCCGCGCCAAAAATATCGATATATCCGGGGACGAGTGTATGTGCAATGTAATCTATCCTCTGCCTTTGAACAAGATTTATTCTCCAAAGTTTCACAAATCATTATCCACCTTAAGAATGGTTCATACTCCATGCGAGTTTATCCACATACGATCCTCCCCTATAGCAAGCGGGACGAGGGAAGTGCTAAATTAAAAAAAATAATGACGACCCACATAATTTTAATGCAAATTATAAATGTACAAGGAGCAATAACAATTGCTTATCACGGTGACAGATGCACGGTCGAGACATTTTGCCAAAGTACTGCATTGTTTAGTGTGTGCATGGTAAATTGTAGGATGATCCGGGACCAGGTCATCTTAAGCCCCTCGGATACCAGAGGCCAGCAGAGGGACCGATTGATGTTGTGAATGCATTCCTTGACCCAGCAGAATTCTATGAGAAATACGTGCTGCCAGGGCGACCGCTCTTGATTAAAGATGGTGCAAGGCAAATTCCAGCATTCTCACTGTGGAACGATGCTTATTTGAGGTACGTACATGTAGTACACACATAAATCTAAAATAAGTTTTAAAGATGACACTTGGATAGCTTTTATGAGGGCAACGAGTTGGAAAGACATTCGAACCTGACAGTTACGTATATATACATAAAAATATATACAGTATATTTTTATCTTACAGTGATAAATATGGCATGGAGTATGTTGATGTGGAGATTGGCAAGAAAGAAAAGCGCGAAGGCGATACAAAACGAGTTCGTTTGGAGACGTTCCTGAAAATCTACAATGAAACCGATATTTATATGGTACAGGACGCGCTTCATTCAATGAAAGGTGAGTCTTTAATAAAGCAATTGAACTAAACAATGTGTGCAATCATTTGCAGTTGTATTTTAGTTTTATGTCGATTGCTGTGCATAAATTTCCTTGTGATTTGTTTATTATAAGGGTAGGATGCTGTTAAGGATGAATGTATAACAGTATCATATATCTATCTAAATCATACAAACCATATTGATATGTATTAAAAGAAAAATTATCATGCATACAGCATTTTACCTTTTCACTGAATTGTATATGTTGGTAACTGCTGTGCACACATTAAAATGAGACACGATAATTAGCTACAGAACGTCGTGTTGGTTTGTACCACTGCTGACATTTTAAAGTCATGTTAGTGATACCTGTTTTAAATTTTATACCCAGAAGGACTGGGCTGATAGATGTGTTGCACATGCACATTGAGAGTTGAGAACCCTCAGTGCAGTGTAGGTTGGTCTCTCACCCAGCAACAGGATGACCTTTTGAGTCAATGAAACTGCATAGTTTTCGGTATCTTTTAGAATCAAGTGTACAGAGACATTCCGTACGCCCTACAAGGTAAATAAATTACCTCCCACAACCTGGAGTGCATCTAACATATGTCTACTTAATTAAACAAATTAGCAATCAAACACTATTCACACCAAACCTCTTAGATCCC
>JBCAUI010013678.1:0-22093 GCA_038406195.1 Haplosyllis anthogorgicola | reverse complement strand
TGCACCAGCCTCTGTGAGTTGCTCAGTGCTGGCGCATGCGTGAGCCTAAGCCAATCATTTACGGTCCCCATTGCAGAGACGCACATGCACATGCATCGTTCTGCAATGGATGCATGCATGGTCTGTTGACAGTGAATGTGTTGAAGCTCCTCAAGAAGGCTAAAACTTCTTAAAGGCTGAAATTTTAAAATCGTTTTGAACTTCAAATAATTGTCACATTAAATTTGTCGAAATATTAAACGGTGTCGCTGGTTTTGATAAGTAACAATTTAAAATCAAAAACAAAATTACAATTTCAAAAATTCTTGAAAAGCTCTGGGCTTGTGGTACTTTGATGACGATTGACACTTGATGATCGAATTTGAACTTTAAAATGAACTTTAAAAATCTGGCAGCGACACCATAAGATAATTTTTAAAAGCTCAAGCTTGCACGTTTATGCACAGTGATCTATTATACACAAACGGTTTAACCGGTTGATAGATCTATCCAAAAATAAGTACATAGCTAGGAAATGTCACAGTTGAATGTAGGTATAACGTGTACTGTACATACACATATTATCCATATAGATTGTCTTTCTGTTTTCGTATGTGGGCGACCCTACACCCATCCAAAATTGATAAAACTTGAGCATTCAAGACATAAAATATTCATAAGGCATTTCATAATTCCTAGCCTCTGATTAGTTGAGAAAAAATTATCCGTAAATATTAATAGTTTTTAATTTTATATTCTAATTTTTCTGAAGTTAAATATTTAAGAATTCTTAAATCAGTATTGGAGATTAATTATTGCCATTTTGCTTCGCGATGTTGCCACTATTTAAACGCAGTTTGACACAATTCAGTGAAAACAATTTTGTTGTCTCAATAATTTACAGACACTTTATTTCGGTTGTAAATATTGCACATGTGAGAATTTGAAAAAGTAATTGAAATATGACTCTCATGAAAAACGTAAATGTGTTTTGTTAAGGAAATTTTGCTGCGTGAAAATAACACGTTTACGAACAAATGCATCATCTAATTACAACTTTTAATACATTAACATTTCTGCAAAAATATTCCCGCATTTTACCCAACTAATCAGTATCAATTTAACCATTAGAAGGGCGAGGCTTCTCTTACACAGTCATTGATGAAAGCTTGTAAGGCCAAGCCATATTAATTACCCTGGTGGATAATACCCCCTGCATGTTCCTGCTGAATGGTTTCCCTGCAGCGACTAATTAGTGCGTACTTATCTTTTGTTAATGAGGAGGTTTTTTTATGTTTAGTGAGCAATATGACCCAATGAACTAGAGTGGTAGTGATGGAGTTGCCATGGCTACCCGCGACCAATGTTAATTAAAGGGGGAAATAAATTAATGAGTAAATTTCCGATTCAAGGATTCTTTATGATTCCAAACAAATAAATTCACTGTGGTTGACAATATGCCCCCAGAGATGACATTTGATTCTATTGCTCTCAAAATGACTACGAAATCGTCAGTTAAGCAGTAAAGTGCAAATGTAAGAAAATTAATCAATCAAAAAAATATATAAATAAAATGAGATAAAACTATTTAAATGAAATTAATAATGGAAACTTTGACAAAATTCGCCTCTTTCACTATGTTTCCCTTGAACTGAAATAGTAAGGGTTTTGCTTAATTCGTACCTAGCCTTATTATGTCTAATATGTCTAATTAGATAGAGTTGAAAAGTGCTAATTTCGACAATGATACATAGATTTAGTGTATTCAAACAGTATAATATGGTAGTTTTACTGGGAATGGTTCAATTTACATACACTGAACACAATGTCATATCAAAAATTGGTACATTTTCATCCTGTCTAATTGGACAGATTAGACAAATTAGACAAAGTAAGGCTAGGTACGATTTAAGCAAAACCTAGAGTATACGTTTTGAAGAAGAAACAAATAACTTGGACTTGGCAACTTCAAGGAACATGCATGGAATCGCACTTCCGAACCAATACAAGAATGAGGAGACACTTCCTATAAATTTTATAAAATAAAAAATAGGTCCAGATGGACCTGAGTTCATTTGGCATTATCAAAATACTTACGACAATTCAGATCACAATGTCACAAGGATACAAAATGTCTGGGATCACATATCCAATGTGATCAATGAAAAAAGCACAAATATGGCTACCAAACTAGAAATATAAGGGGCATCAGTATCATTTTTACAGGAAATAAAGAGGGTATGGAGAGGCATATGACTGCAAAATATAACATCTGTATCTTCAATTGTGTCCAGGAATAAGGTTCAAAGAAAAATACAAATATGGCTGCCAATTTGAGAATAAAGGTCACAGCAACATATTTGCTAGGCTTTGAGATGGGACATGGGTGCATATGGGTATAAATTATGAAGTCTCTATGATCAATAGTGTGCTCAGGGTGACTGTGCACAGACAACGACGACGACGACGACGGACACTTCGTGATTCTATAGGCTCTTTGGCAATTATGCCAAATGCGCCAAAAATCTAAAACGTGTCTTCAGTGTTTTATGTAGGAAATAAAAAGTTCCCCGAATCTGTATTGGACGTGACTGCAAATTTCGTCAATAGTAAAGGCAGATCAAGGATGAGGCGATCGACTGTCTATGAAAAAGGAAGAATGAAACAGCAAAAACATCAAGAAAATGGAGGAAAATTGCGTCACGCGGGGTCTGAAAATGTATGAAATCACGCAATAAACTTGCAACAGGTTTGAGTAACTTAAGTAGTTTTTCCTCACTCAATGTTTTACCAGAAAATAAACGCACAATAATGTTGTGTTCAGTGCCTAAGGCTATCCCTCTGCACTAAATATGACTCTGAAACACTCAAATTGTTAGGAAACCCGAACTCCGTACACTGCAAAAAATATCCAGGTGCAGACATTATCGAATACAAAGTCAGATTAATGTTACAAACAAAAGCAGCTATTCGCGATTGCGACAGATATTACTTACGGTCGTGTCTGTCTGTGCCTGACTGCCTATCAATATGTCATCAAACCAGCTGTATTTTTACTATTTTGTTTGCTTTGCATTAGAGGATCAAAGGGGCACAGGGGGCGTGCGACTCACCGTAGATTTTCACGCGAAACTTGGGGTCCCCCGTTCCCCCTCCCCCACAAGGAATTGCTGTACATGTTGGTCTCGAAAATCTGACAGCAATTAATCTAAAATGGCAGCACATAATGACGCCTTCAAATATATCCTTACATGATGCGTTGATGTTAGAAACAGTGTTGACGCATCCCATAGACAATAGGCACTCATGTAACTGTAAACTCGTTCATGTCTGACTGTATCAGATAAAAGGCTTTTATTGACTCTTTTCCCCTTTGAGAAAACTAAGAACAATTCGTCATCCCATGATTTCTTCCAGAATTCACTTTTCCATTCTTTCTGTTTCTGCAGACCAGGAAATTATGAGAAATTAAAGGCAAACAGTTTCTGATGCAATTTCAACGACACGGTTAAAAAGATCAAATGCAACATAAAGAGGATAAGAAGACCAATACTATCACAGAAAGTACCGTAGAACCTGCTCCGCGCAGCACCCTAATTTCTCAGAACTAAAATCCCGTAAAAGACAGATGTGCCGTTCAAAACAGGTAAACGAGAGATGACCTATCGGTGCACAGACCCTCATACCATATTTAGTCCCGACTTTTCACAGAATAGTCCGAAATTCCCAGAAATGCATTTTCGCCAGTTGAGGTAAACTTTTCTGTAATGGCTGCCAGGAACACAATCTAGTTCCCTTGAATACATAGACCCTCAATGCCAATAGGCGTGAGGAGCAATAACGATGACTAAGGGTTCATTTTACAACAAACTGTCATAGAAGACAGGTATGTCGTACAAAAAGGTGTCACTCAAAACAGATTCTGCTGTACCTTAGTTTGTTTCACCCGATAACAAGAGCAGCATGAATTGCAGGTTCGTAATGCCGTTTTAAATCCGCAGTTTTATGTGAATGCGCTGAAAGTTAATTGCCACAAAGGTGGTCCATTCACACGTTATTTCCTCAGAACATTAATGGCTCATCGTAGCTTTTAATTCAGAGTAGCTGACATCACGAATATGGCTTGACGTTTAATCACATGAACAGGACACCCCTTCAATTATGGCACCAGGTGCCATGACCAATTTTTACCTTAATTAGAAATACCAAAATAGCAAATTTTCACTTTTTGCAACCATCCAATTTTGTGTAATTTACAACTAATAAAACCTAATGTAATGAAGAACATCACAGAAAATATCCTCCCATGACACTCAATCAGAAGAAAAACTCTTGCTTTTGGATTACAGCAAATAATTTTTCAATTATTTTTGTCGTGAGAAAGAGGGGGGTGTCATAATTACTGGGAATCCGGTACATGTATTTGCATTTAAACTGGGTGTAACTCATTCTTTGGATGTCAACCTTCTGCCATAGGTGAGTCTTGAACGAAAGATTTCTATGTGTATCGCTAACCCTGCCACACAGAATCATTTTCTCCTTCTTTCTGTTGTGTGTACTTTCGGACTTTTTGCACCGTTTCGCACAGTCTGGATGTGAACCTACATTATATCACAGTAAAAGAACAAGCTTTTTCTAATCCTGAAAAAAAACCTTGATGCAATTTTATTGGGAACAGCTAATGTATTCTGATAACTATAATCCAATTGATGAAATGTCTGTGAAATGCGGTCTTTATAAATTACGTGCAATTATTGGATGCACCCAGTGCCCCTTTTAAATCTACTTCGTTAACTTAACATCTAGGGTCTAATCCCACACACCCATTGCAAGCCTAAACTTCTTATTGGACTCTTTATTAGTAAACACAACACTTCTCACAAATATTGCGCCAAACATGAAAATGCAATGTTGAGCTCATATTGGTGGATCCTGCAGGGTACAAAGTTTTTCCTTGCATTTATTTATTTTTACCACCCGTCCAATCAGAACCAGAGGGGTTGTTTAGATGGGGCGCCCATAATATGTGACATAAGGTATTCTATGAACACACATAACAGAACACCATTATAATATATTTTTGAGCACCAATATTTTAATAGTATTTATCTGGTTTCTTACAACTTTCATTTCATTTCACAAATTTCTAGAAAACTTTGCTCGGGTTTGCTCCCCTTTTTTTTTTAGCAGAAATCAAAACGAAATTTGAGTGAAATCCTCAGTACTAAAACAATTGCATTGCATAAGTTAAAGGAATGTAATCATTTTACCTCAAATCAGTTCGTTCTGTTTTGGCAAAACATTTTTCAAAATTTAGCAATTCAACAGTGGCACCAACATGACGATAAAAAGACAAAGTTGTCGTTTAAAATGTTTTAACATATTCACCTTGTGATATGAGGGTGCCACTGTGATTTTTAGTTTCCTTTTCGACTCAATTTTAACTTTATTATGAAGTGCTTCTTTTACGTCAGTTATTTAACCAATGACTTTGGTTCATTTTTTCACAAATTTTATTTTGTACAAATAGTTTATGAATTGTGTATACAAAATTCATTCATATAATCAATTAGATTCATCATTTAAGACTTAACAATTAGTTCACTTTTTAACTCTTTGAATGCTTTTAACCATAATTTAAAAACGTTCGATATTTGATGCATTTGCAGTATCAAATACGTAGCAAAATAAGAAACGTTTGGTCTTCGAATTAATGCTAATTTCTTTCGCCAAAAGACCTTGAGATTAATTTAGTATTTTTGGCTTAGCACATTCAAAGAGTTAAAATTGAATTTTATCATTGAATATGAATTCCATTCATCCACACATGGGTAAATCACTTTTATGCATGATATACATTAACATTGTACACAAATATTATTAAAATCAGTTTATACAATCATTAAAAATTGGCATACTGTTTTCTTTTCCTTCATAAAAAATACTTTTCAACTTAGTATTATTAGTAGGTGTGTCTTTTTTCCTTATAGCTACTTAAATTGCGTGAGCAAAAAAACAAAACAAATAATTATCAGGGTTTTTTCCACAAAAAAAGCTTTAAAAAATCAGCCACCTTAAAAATAATTACAATTATACATGAATCCTTATGTAACAATTACGGCATTAATTACATAATTTTCTTTATTAAGAATCTACAATATACAGCGGGTCCTCTACATGATTTTTTTTATGTACAATTAAAAATACAACCCCCATTATTTAAAAATGGTAAAATAGTATTAAGCCCCCATTACAACTCATTTATTTCACCTGTCACCCCCAAATAGTACAACACACAATAGTAGTATGACTCCCAATACAAAAAGAGGGCCGCTTTGTACTGCGAGCCACACTACTCACAACAAATAGCTTAGATATTTCATATGGCAGTTCTCCACATTACAATGCACTTACTAAATTAAATTTATATCTTATTGTAAATCTGATTTTATTTAAATGTATTTTATTTGTTTCGCAAAAAGCAAGTCTCTAATTAAGTTTAAGTTTAATGTCCAGAGACAAAACGAATATAAAGGAACGTATCAAATTAAACAAAATCATTAAATATATTTAATCAGTTTTACTACAGCTTCCTGTGTATCCCTTTGGTTTTGCCGTTTGCCTTTAACTTTTATTCGCAAATGATATAAACTTACTAAATTTTATGACTTATTTGCAAGCAAATCACTTGTTTGTTTCAGCCTTACACAATAAATACTAAGAAATAAATATTCCTCAGGCTGTCTGTTAATTGAAGAGAAAATTAATTCATCTACAATACCTTGTTTGTGTTGACCCCACCCGGGGTCCCAAACTTTTTCAGCACAAACAAGGTATTGTAGATGAATTCATTTTCTCTACAATAAATACTGTTTGGTAGGAAAGCACAGCATACAACTGAACACATGCATACGGGTGACCAGTGCACTTCACTCTAAATCTCAGTGAAACCGTTATTTGATTTAATCTGGAAAACAATTAAGTGTTTCGAAAGTGTCCGCAACTAAGTATAGCTATGCCCATTTTGTAATGGGGTTCGGAAACATGACATATCAGTGGAAAATGTACGGGGGTGGTGGGGGTCGAGATTCCAAAATTTTCCAAATACATTTTAATTTTTAAAATTGTATTGCTGTGCAATCAGTAAAAATGTTAATATGTCTTATTGATAACATGCGAATTATCTTCCTATGGTGAACAGGCAAAGTGAGTATTTGAATGTTTAAAATACATAAACTAAAATAACATTAATACGCAGCGATTGATTCCATAAATAAGTTAATTAAAAGGGGCAAGGACACCGTAGGGTTACCCATAACTCAAGGTCAAGGTCAAGTATATTTTTGGCCAAAGGTCACAGTTAGAAATAATACCATGTACATGTGCTTTCAAAAAGCACACAAGCAAATATTACATTTTCAATGCAACATGAAAGCTGCAAATATGAACACTGGCAATTTACAGGCAATTTAAACATTTTACGATTTTTTGTTTTCAAATATTTTTCAGACAATTTTAAGGTCAACTTTTTGGTGTTAAGTGAAGAACGGTGTTTGACAAGTCTTTATTGACTGGGCAAAGACAGTGGTGGTTCGAATCCAGAAGATAAAATCCAAGATGGGGGTACCAGTCAACCACCACAAGCAATTACTTAAATCAAAATTTGAACTTTGACCTAATTATGACTATCAATGACCCTGAACTTGGGGTGTCGTTCCTCCATGTATGACGGCTTCTGGATCTTTGCCGACGGGATGCGCGCGGCCATGATCGGGTCGACGAAGCTGCCATCGCTCTGGTTGAGCACCACCTCCTGGTCGTTTATCGTCATCTTCACGTCACGGATGATGACATGAGTCCCGCCGCCGTCCTGAATGTCAAAACTGTCGTTCATGTCGTCGGCAAACGGGATGTCGACGGGCGACACGGTGGTGCGTGGCTGTGTACGGTCGGTCAGCGTGTCCAAGGGACGATGAGGCGGGGAGAGAGGGGTAGCATGGGGTGTAAAGCACGGAGCATGGCCGGGGTGAGGGTAAGGCGAAAGGACGAAAGAGAAAGGTAAAAAAAAAAAAAAAAAAAAATTAAAACACATAAACAATAACAGCAACATCAGTAGCGAATGGCATAACAATAACGAAAGCACAACCGTCATCGATGAATTGAAAAATGCACTCATGTTGACAGTACATGGTTGCAGAATTGCACATTTAATTTGCATTGGCCTTCTTACTTGTATCATAAGTAATTGATTGATTTCAATTTGAAATATAGTTGGGTAATTTTGCTGGCTTGATACAAGCCAGATACTTTATAATGAAACTCGATGACGGTTCAACTTAACTTAAATTACTTTAATACGTTTCCATAACGCACATTAAGAGGTCGGAAAATTACCACCAGTTTGCGCAGCCAAAGAGTATTCAAATACTTTACTGTATTGTATGTTTTGTTTAACATTAAGCCAACTTCTTTTGGAATAAACATCAGTGCAAAACGTTAATGGTAATTCCACGCACCTCTTTGGTCATTTTCAGATGGAATCACATGCTTATTAATCGAAGATGTAACACTGCGCAAGTGTCATACCAGCCAGTCTTATACACCAAAACACTTACGTCAATAATGGTCAAAAAGAAGCTACTTAAAATAATTAAACTAAAGTCTAAAATTAACCAAGAGGCACAAACAGGGAAGAAATAAGGGACAACATGCATTAATCGTATTACGTAATCTTATACCTTAAAAAATATGCCAGGTAACTGCAATTATATTGGGGCCAGTACGTGGGGCTTTCAAAAATATAATTCGAATTTTTACGGCAAATTTTAACGATTCAAGCTGATAAAGTAGTTGTAACACTGAGAGACCCTATATCACATTGAGTGGGTAGTAGCAGTAGTAACAACATGAGCAGCAGCTTACAACAACTTGTAACAACCAGTACGTAACAACAGCAACAACTACGTCGACAACGATAAACAATTGTTGTTCATTTCAATCAGATTTTTTACGCGTTTGAGTCACATTTCTGTACCTCTACTACCTAGTCTATTTTGGCAGTGGATATGAACAGCTTGTCAGAAGATTTACTTAGGTTCATAAAAATACGCGTTGGGAATAACGAGCATTTGTTGCTAGTTCCAAAGAAAATGCGGTTTTTTTGGTAACCTAGTCCTTTTTTTTGCTTCTTATCGATTTGATTTGAGATTCAATGACCCTACTTAGGATTTTTTGGGGAGAGGGGTTGGGGCGTTACTACAAAAAAGTGGCAAGATGAAATTGCAACTCGAAAGAAGCCATCTCTTGTTTATTTCAAAGAAAGTTTCATATTGAAACTATGGTAAACTCTGCGCTGTCTGTGACAAGAGCCCGGAGATTCATAGGAATTTTAATAAATAAATATATTTCACAGCTTTCCTGCACACCAGAAACAGTCATAAGTCAGGCATAGAGACATTCGCCATCTGCATAAAAATTTCGACTACAAAAACAAGCTTCTCTCACTACTAAAATGATAAAATAATAGGTTCAAAGGGACCTGGGCTCATTTGGCATTTTCAAAATACCTATGCCAGTTAGGTCACAATATCACAAGGATACAAAGTGTCTAGGATCAATGTCCAATGTGATCAGTGAAAAAAGCACAGATATGGCTGCCAAACTAGAAATCTAAGATATCAATATAATTTTTACAGGAAATAAAGAGGGTATGTAGATGCATATGACTGCACAATATAAAGTCTGTATCTTTAACTGTGTGTCCAGCAATAAGGTTCAAAGAAAAATACAAATATGGCTGCCAATTTGAGAATAATGGTCACAGCAACATGATTTTTACTAGGCTTTGAGATGGGACATAGGTACATATGTGTACAAGATATGAAGTCTCTATGATCAATAGTGTGCTCAGGGTGACTGTGCACAGACGACGACGACAGACAACGGACACTTCATGATTCTGTAGGCTCTTTGGTATATATGCCAAATGAGCCAAAAACCTAACTATCAGAAAGAAAACAAATCACTGAAAAATTGTCACTACAAAGACGAAAGAAATCAGTCACCATGGCAACGTTGTTACCAAGCAACACCTGACAACGAAGAAAGAAGTGTTAGATACAAACGCATCAAATGCAAAAACTAAATTTTCCTACAAAATATCAAAGTATAAAACAACAATAGATGGCAGGACTGTAGATAATGCAGCAGAAATGGAGACAAAGGGGGAAAACGGGAGAAACTCTCTCGAGAACTATTTTTTTATTCCTAATTTAGCTATATTCTCTCTTACCATTATATGAAAGTTGTCAGTCATACAAATCAGATACAAACACTAAGAAATAGTAATGAATTTATCTAGATAACAGCTTCAGATATGAATATTTTTAGACTTTTAAAATAATAGGTTCAGTTGCTAAGAGATATATTTGTAGTGTTGCTATGGAAACGAGAGAAAATATAACTGTAGGATTAACTTTGATAGTGTAAGAGTTGCTATGACAACTGAGGGAGATAAATGCCTATTTTAACGGTTTTACTATCGTCAGCTCTGCAATGAAAGGAAAAATAGCGAATGTCGTGTTTGTACACTGGAATATTTTAAAACTGAAATATGAACACCTAACATATCTAGGGACTTTCCTAGATGATAAACTGTACACTGTGTAATACAAAGTATAAAAAGATCTGCCTCGCTACGGTTATCAATGCGTTTGACCATCTTTGACAATGTTTAGTACGTGTGTATTATTCATTAGTTTTTAAAATACTAGTGTTCCACGCATTTGAATCAAAACAGCTGTGACTATTTTCGAAATGGAACAGAACACTTGGATTGCTTTGTATTATGCCACTTTTCTCTCAGCAAAATTTGTCTTTACTGGACCAAAGACATACTTCACGTACATAAGCCTTTTGGTCCGAGCTTGATTATGCGCTCGACAACGCAACTGGGGCCCAGATCCACAAGGCCAATGAAATGCAGTGACATTTTTGTAAACGTTCACTTTCGCCTCTACCTGTTCGGTACCAACACGTTCGCTTAGTATGAGGCCTCTGTAAGTTTAGTTGAAAGATACACAGTGGAAATGTTAACTCTGTTTGTTGGGGGATGCTACAAAAGACAGGTTTTACTGCGAGTCCTGTAAAATTGAACAGAATATTTGTTTAAACAGAGAAAACCCTTAGCACACTATGCTATTCACCTGTGGTTTGGGAGTTGATGTGAAAGCAGGCATAGTGGTGGTAGCACCGTCTGTTTGTCCGTCGCTCGTGGTGCCATCTTGCGTCGATGACGTCACTGACGTTGGCGCAGCCGTCACCAGGTTTGTCTGCAGGTTGTCAGGTGGTGACGTGGCAGTGGGCTTCTGAAAAGATACCAAGAGATGCATCTTATAATCATATTTAACATGTCAAAATAAATTTTAATAAATACAGACGAATAAGCGATTAAAACAAACAATTTTGACAATCATTATGGTTTTAAGACTATCACGCCATTATTAATTTTCTGATTGGATCATTTGTAAATTCACAATACTTAAAATATTTAATGTTTAAATATTCTGATCAAAATCTTAAATGCTAATAGCATTTTCCACCTGTTTAGAATTCTATAACCAATTTGACATGCTGAAAATCTAAATAAGCTAAATACTAATTTATTTGATTAAAAAAAAATCATGCCTATTGTTCTTAATACTATAAATCGATCATACAAAAATGAAGTGAAACATGACCCAGTGTCACCTGACCTTTATTACATCTAATAGCCATGATCTTACTTGTAATAAAGAGTAATGTAAGGAAAACATACTTAATTAAAGTACGGTATAAATGAAATAAATGAAAACAAAATGTTGCTTGAAGAAAACTCAACATTTTATTTCATTGTAAAGTGATACATGAAAATATACAGAAATATGTGACTCTTATAACTTGTATGTATAATAGTTTCCATGCTGAAAGACAAAAACTTCGAATAAATCAGAAAAAAGGAAGAAGAAATAAACCAAGTTAGCGAGGGGTGTTCAAATTCACTGAAACACCACTCTATGTGGGTTTTCTCTAGGTTCCATGCACCATGCAAAGTCAAAATACAACCTCATGAAAGTAACACAAATGCATAAAAAAATCACCAGCAAAATGCGACAAAAATACAACAATAACAACAACCATATAACAATGCAAATTACCATAGCAACGACATGACCAGAAAACTAAAGGCAACTTTATTGGGGCTTTTTATTCTCATTTATTTTGTGTCATTTATTTTAGGTAACGTCTCCACAAGTTTACTTGATTTGTTTTGTGATGCATTTATCTTTACTATTATCTTTATAACTGCCACATTTTACGCTAAATTAAATATAAATAATACTGCGTTAAAGTCCTCATCATATCATGGTCTTGAACTTTTATTTTATTCTAATGGTTCATTAACTTTACGAAATTCACCAAACAAGACTACTAAAGGCCCTACATTAAAACAAAAACTACAATTGCTAGGGCGTTGCTATGCTATATGGCACCCACACACAGTATAATACGCTAGAGATTCTGTTGCTATGGACAAGACTGTTTGGTTACCATGGCGACGGATGGCGTTGTTATGGAGAGTCCTGTGTAAGGACGCGGGACCCCAGTGATAAGGGGTTTTCTACCTCCAATAGGTGGCGCTGTGTATCGGCTAGGCGACTAAAAGCAAATAACATCACATTTCTTGTTCATTATGACTTTTATGCCAAAACAGAAAAATCCTGTCTAGATTTTGTTGGGTTTTTTTGACCGGGGATAGGGGGATGGGCATCAAAATACAGTCAAAAAGTATTCTTAAAGAAATTATATATTTCATAAATAAAATGCATCAAAAGAGCCTAAATTTGTCTCAACTAATTTTGAAAATAGCCCAGTGCAAAAACTGAAAATGAAATTTACCTTTTGTTAATCTATTTTTAATTTCATTTTTCAAACGTCAAAGACAAAGGGTGTATCTAACATAAGAACTATCTTTGAACGTAACTAGGCGATAGCCAATAAAAAGCCTTTTCAGTTTTGAAAATCTAGGTTTTATAAATTTAATCTTTAA
Organism: Haplosyllis anthogorgicola; assembly: GCA_038406195.1. Classification (NCBI taxonomy): domain Eukaryota; kingdom Metazoa; phylum Annelida; class Polychaeta; order Phyllodocida; family Syllidae; genus Haplosyllis; species Haplosyllis anthogorgicola. The sequence goes on along the minus strand of JBCAUI010013678.1, from coordinate 9,027 downwards.
TGCGGTTAGCGTGTCTACAATATGTTTTAAGTAAGCCTGATTTTTATCTGTCGGGGCCTAAGGATTTTCCCACCCAAAGCTCCAGGTTTGAACCATGCTTTAACTGCAAAATTAAGGGGCGCATAGAAATTATCAAAAGCATAAAAAAATTGCCGTTATTATTACTGAAAAAGAAAAAGACCGTGTATACGTAATGATAATAATACAAAAATTAGAGTAATTCACATGAAAAATTCAAGCACACATTTCCATTACGAGAAGATGCACCCTACACAATGCTTGTTCTGGCTTTTTGTAACATTCATATTCACTAAGTATCCATGCCACAGTTGGGAAGGTTCACATCTTAGAAACAAACGCATGTTGCCCTTTTTACTGACGAGCCTGATTTTTGCTGATTGTTTGTGGTTACTTTGGTACTGCTATGAAGGTTTAAAATGGCATTAATCTGACAGTACACAGCCAGAAATAAATTCTTTATTTATAGTTTGTGTCGAATGGCCTGCTTGTTCATTTCTAAAATTTAAACCTTCCCATTCTTTGCGATTAATGGTCTCCAGTAGTGCTAGTTTCATACTTGAAAACGAAATCTTTTAGTTTTAAAATGATGATGGTTTGTAAACAGTACTGAAAGCAACCACTAGAGTACGCCACTAATCATTTCTTGATCAATTGTCTATAAATTCCTCCAACAAAATTGACTATGGACACAAAAATACACTGAACTATTGACGACTGTTATAACTGTACTGCTAACTGAAATGCAGGCTGGGTGTTTAGGGGTTGTTACTAGTTTGTAAACAGTCACCTCAGTGGATACTGTTAATGCTGACGTCAGATTGGTCACTGCTGCCTCGTTGGCACTTCCGGTTATGACGTCACTTCCCGCCTTTTCTTTTTCCGGTGAGTCTTTTTTCTCCTCCCCACATTCCCCTTTGCTCACTTCCTCGTCTTTGCTTGTTGGTAAGTCTTCTGACCCACTCATAATATTCTTATTGGTTTCTTCTTTATTTTCTGGCGACTTATCCGCAGGTTGAGCGATATTTGGGGCAGTAGTAGCAGTTGTAGAGTCTGCAGGTTTACTCACTTTAGGTTTTGGAAGCACAGCGGGGGATACAGGCTCACTCGAGGGGGCCGTTGGGGATTTTACCAAGTCATGTGAGGCTCCTCTTGGGGATTTCACGTCCCCTCCCTGTTGGTTATTTGACTTGGATATGTCTTTACTTTGTGCGTTGTCTGCCACTGGTCTGGTTGGCTTCTTAGCCACTGGAGGGGGTGGTTTCTTCTTGGGCGAGGGTAGCCTGGGTTGAGGTTGTTGCTGAGTACTTGAATTCTCCTGATCCTTGGAGCTTTGCCTTGGGGCCGCTTTCCCCTCTACAGACCCTTGTTTCGCAACTAATGCCCGACTTTCCGCAGAGCTTTGCCTTGGTGGTTTAACCGGGACTATTTTACCCGTGGAAGACACTTCGGTTGGCGGCATCGTCTTTTTCGACATCGCTGCAATTGTTGCCGCTACTGATGGTGCATCAGAGCGATCAATCTCGCTCCTTGGGGGTGACTTCGGAACAACCCCATTTCCACCTGTCGCATCTTTAACATCATTTTCTTTGGAACTGCCCCCATTTTTATGGTCTTTAGATCCTTGTTTGTGAACTTGCGCTCCTCTTGCGGCAGCAGCAGGGGGAATGGGCGCATCCTTTTGCGAGTCAAACGACGAATCCCTGGAGGACTTCAAGTCGGACTCATCCACGTCTCGGACTGCCTCTAGCGACTTAGCGTTGTCTGTCGACCGCTTCCGATCCGCCGAGTAGCCCCGGGCGAACATAGGGGTCCAGCCGGCGGCGGGGGTGTCCGGGGGCTGCGTGTCCAGCGAAGCCTCCCGGGAGAAGGTCGTCCCCGTCACGGGGGAGGGAGGCGGGAAGTCCGGCATCTGTCCCTCCAGCTCCTGGGACAACCGCTTCACCAGGGAGTCACCCCGCGTCAATGACGGCGGTTTACTCCTCAGTGGCGGCGGTCTCTTCGACGCCAAGGCGCCCTCCACTTTGGGTTTGGCCCCCTTATTATTGTTATCACTTGGATCATTACCACTTAGGTTATTACTACTATTACTACTATTCTCATCCTTTGCCCCGGCATTTTCTTTACCATTATTCGCTTCAATTTCTTGCGACATTCTCTTGACAAGAGAATCCACCCGATTCGGTTTGCTCGGGGGCGGCTGGGGCGGGGGCTGTGCCTTCTCTCCGTCCAAGGAGTCCCGGGACTCGGTGGAGCTCTGTGGCTCGCCCCCAGCCCCGGTCCGGGACCCGATCATTTGCGGCGCCAGCTTCACGCTCTCAAAGCTGGAAAGGCTCGAAGAATCGCTACTCGGCAAGTCCTTCAGGGTCGGCTTCCCCTCTGGAAGCTTTTTCAGCAAACTCGTTAAATCCTCCATTTGAGCACCCTTTTCTTCGACTACATCCTTCATCCCAGTTTTGGCTTCTGGTTCCTTAATTTCTGCTTGCTTATTGTCCCTTGCCTTTTCGGTTGGTTCTGTTTTTACTGGTGATCTCAGCTGTTGTCTCGGCAGCGCAACAGCTTCTTCGATCGCCTTCGACACAATGTCTGCTGCCTGTTTCTCCACTTCTGCCTCGATTATCTCCTTCTCTCTTTTCATTTCTTCTTCGACATCCTTCTCTTTTTCCTTATTAGTATCTTCCGTTTTTACAAGAGTCTTTTTCTCTTCAATTTCAGCAGTTTTCTCCATAGCTTTGGAATCTGTTTTTGCTGCCTGTTTTTCTGCTACATCTCTTTTCACCTCTTTCTCAACTTTTATTTCTTCTTTTATCTTTTCCTTTGAAACAGCCCTCTTTTCCTCCAGATTGCCCTTATTTTCCTCCGCATCTCCATGCTTATTCTCATCTTCCTTGACTACCTTTTGCTCAACTTTGATCTCTTGACTTTTCACAGTTTTCTTTGTGGTTTTAAGCACAATATCTGCTGCCTGTTTTTCTACTTCTTTGTGCTTTTCATGTTCCTTCTTTATTTCCTCTGTCTCTTTCTCATTCTTTGCCGGTCTTACCTCGTCATTAGCATTTTCTACCTTTTCCTTTGACTCTTGCTTTGATACTGCTTTCGCAGACGCCTCTTTTGTTTCCTGGCCCTTTTCTTTGTCCACAGACGCTGTCTTTTCTACAGGTACCCTTTTATCCACTTTTTTCTCTGGCGATCTTTTCGCCAAGGTCACAGCTTTCTCCGCCAGCTGTTTAGAGATCGTCTTCTCCATCACGGAAGCCGTCTTCTCAAAAGACCCAGTCTTCTCCAGAAAACTACTTTTCTCCACCGCCCCCTTTCTCCCAGATTTCTCTGGTGACCTTGACCTACCAACGACCCCTTCATACGGTTTTTCCAGGGACTCTGACCGTTCTTTCATTAGCAACAGCCCCCTGTTCTCTACAGAAGGCGAGTCCCTGTCAATAAACAGTGCCTCTCCTTTGATATGTATCCGTTTTTCAGCTTTCGGACTAACATCGTCCGATTTTTCTCTTTCCTTTGACCCAGTTTTCAGAGCCTCTAGTTTGACTCGCTTTTCCCCTTTGGATTTTCCAGTTTCCTGTTTGACCTCATCCTCCTGTACACAAACAACATACATAGGCGTTGTTGTTGTGGTGGTTGTGGATAAATTGAATGCAGTAAGAGAAGAGAGACAGAGAATACAGAGATAGTTTTATGTACACACTGTTACTTACAGTCCTATCACACAAATTAGGCCACACTATCTTTGGTTGTTGGAAAACGTGTCACTGCCAGTTGGGTTTTTTTCCCGAACATCATTAGAACTTAGGCATTACAGAATTTTTAAAAAAAATTGCACAGCCATTGCCTCATATTCAATTATTCGACAGCAATTTACTACTTTATTTTTCCTCTAAGATACATATTCCAGGGCGGAAGAGAAGTGTAATCCAACATACGAAACAGTCTGGCCTAAATTTAAAATATCGAGATACCAGTAGTTATAGATTAATGTCTATTTCGAGTGTGAAATCGTGACACTATTAATTGTCTGGCACCTCAATTTTTCACTTTCTTGACAGCAAGTATCACATTCCAAAGGGTTACAGATACAATTTGTGATTGTAAACGTTCATCTGTTACCTGTCGCCTTTCGGCATTAGGCTACTTTTTTCGAACTTCTGTATCTTATGTTGTGCACGTATTAATTTTCTTGTTTGGTCGGTTTTCTTTTTTAATTTTTAGGGTATTTCTTTTTGTAGATGGACCAGAGACAAGACAGCCAGCTACAAAGTCAATTGCTAAATCTTAGCCGATCAGCATTTCTTACCCCTTGCAATGCTTTTGGGCATTTTAAAATTTCTACTAGACGTAAGAAGTGGGCAGTGAGCACTTTCAGTTTACACCCCTCCCAACAGGAAATCCTGAGTGTGCCACTGATACCAGTGACTGTTTGACCTGAAGAAAAGCCACCCTTTATTTACGGCCAATTTGCATTCTAACAAATTTGTGGCCGCTGAGGATTCTACCGTATACAGTAGACCTTCTTTTGGCCGACCACCCAATTTTGGGAAGAAAAGTGGTCGCCAATGGGGTGGTGGTCTTGCAAAGAGGACTATTTTCTGCGTAATTTAATGTGTTATATCTAAAGTCTTATGGCCTTGCAAAGGAAGGTTGGTCGTGCAAAAGAAGGTTCGCCCAGAGGAAGTTCCACTGTATTTAAACAATGCTGTGCCGCTGGCTGCCTCGTATGTGTAGACTTATGCACCTAATGCACTTGTTATGTAATGCATCAACTAAAAATAAACAATGCAGGGTTTTTTTCATATAATTGCGATTAGTTCATTCACACAGCTCTTGCATTCACAACGCATTTGTAGATATACATACTAAACACTGTGCCTAATGAGACTTTCTTAATTAGTTCAGTCACAATTAGCTTTCCAAAGGTGCAAGAATGAAGAAATTATTTCTCCTGCCTAAATAGGCAGTGAAATGTTGGTAAATTGGAAAGGGGTCAAAACACTAAGTTGCATGTGCGGTTGTGGGATGGGGTGGCTTGGGAGGCTGAGACAAATATGGTGGCATGATGCACATGATGTGCAAACTGTGCCTCTAAAGTCAGCTTCTTCGTACCAACATTTTGGACCATCCAACACAAAATGTACATGGGCAATTATCCGGCATAACAGGCCACAAATCAATTACTGTGTACGTAAAAGAATTCAGACTTGCACCTTTCGTTTAATAACAATCATACAAGAAAAAAAGCGAAACTTTACAGCATACGATTTAGCATAAAATCATCATCAGCACAAAATCATAGGTATTTTATCCATGTAGTTTACAAAGTACGGAACACGCAGTGCGGTAGGTACGGTTACATTACCTGCGCGGGACGGGGTACTGGTTGAGGTATGGTGAAGGCTGGCGTCGCCGCGGCCTTAGATAACGACGGTGAATGCTGGTCGCGTCGCGCCGACTCTTCCTCCCGTTCAGCTTTTAACCGCTCCTGAAAATACACGAGAATTGTGGTCAATTTTTTAATTTGTCAAGATTTATTTCTATATTAGGCCTAATATTTAATCATTCGAATTACATTGCATTTACAGAATTTTCAAAGTGCGGAAATCGGGGAAAATTGAACCTGGTCCCTGAAAAGCCAAACTGTTTATTAATATTGATAAATTTTGACTTTTTCCTCAACACTCATGATGAAACTCGTTATGATGGAAAAATATTGTTGTGTGCAACATGTTTCAACCTTGTATTTTGTATTTTTGTGTTTATTTTGGAAATCACGATTTTGAAGGGGGCTGGGAAATGTAATCCAAACAATTAAAATAAAAAAATCCGTATGGCTTGTATTAACGTACGCAGTCCTAAAAGTATCTTGTGTACTTTTATTCAATAAATTGTTGGATGGAAAAGTTTGAACAATGACATGTCTGTTTTGGATGTTGTGTCTGGACCTGAGATCTATTTTCCAGTCTTTTTGTCAGTCTTAGTTTGCGAGGGGCAACCCTTAGAATGTATAGTTCATAAATCTGGAACATTTAGAATGCACAGGTTGTTAGCGGAACTCTCGACATATCAATTATCAATAGTTCCATGATGTCACTATAACGTCGAATAACTTTTTGGGGAATATTGTTTGCCGCAGCGGTTTCCTTTTTATTGAACACAATGGCAACTTTTTACAAGCAACGGTATTACTCAAAAGTGTGTGTGGAAAATGTGGCTGGCCTAGCAGAAATAACTCTCTACAATCTTTGGCTACAAACCCCAGTGGCAAAGTCATCCAAAGTCCCAAACAGGGGTACCATTGGCCCCCAAAATGGACTGAATGCGAGTTTCAGACAAGGAACAGCGACAATTGCCACTCTAGAAAAGAAATAATAAAAAATAAATGGCCATCAAAACGACTGCACACAGTTACTGACATCTAGATCACTTTTATCGATTACAATGTACGACAACCACACATGATATTATTCTACTTCTGCTTGGGACAATTATTTTTGGCATCAACTATTGGTGAATTTTTCTTTCAAACGTATAAATGTCTGCTAAACTGTAATACAGTACAGAGTGGACAATAAAAAACGGGGTTTTTTGTTATATTTTGTACATGTAACTTTGGACTTTTAATTTCAATCTTTTTTATTATATTGAGAAGGGTTTATAAGGTGTGACCAATTCAACTCTGTCCCTAAAAATCTCAAAATGTTAAAAATATCAGTTTAAGATCAGTGTTTGAACTGAATGACGCCGCAGTGTTTTGCTGTGCAACATGTTTCACGTCAACCACTGCCAACCCAACAATCTGTCTAGTGCCGCGCAAATGCAGCTTTTTCCTCACAATCACTTGTACTATAAAGTCCACTACTTAAAACACTGTAAATATATCGGGGTATTTTTAGGAAAACTTATCACTGCAATCACTTGGAACTGAATGGGCGCCAAGACCAATTTTAGGATAAAAGTACTATGATTTGTCGAAAGATGAATTATCAAAGATCAACTATGCTGGTTTAAAGTATTTTATATTAATTAGAAGCAATAGTATAAATAAATATTATTAGATGCAAGGCGTTTCACTGAAGGAAACGTTTGAGAGCGGTGATCGGGGAAAAATTGACTTAACTGCGTATTTTTGCATTTTTATTGAAATTCACAATTTGACACATAGTTTTTCTGAGCGATGTTTGACGAGGTGATGGGAAGAGTTATGATTTTGTGTTATTTGGGCTTTGATTTATTTTTTGTTATTTAATTTATCTATTTATTTTTGGGGCAATTCTTTATTTCTGGGAGCGGCGGGAGAACGTAATCCAACAAATAAAATCAGTCTGGCTTAAATCAATGAAGAAATATATTTAATGTCCATGTAATTATTTGGGCGACTTTAATTAATTCAAACTCAAATATTGTTTGTTTAATGTGTATGGTTTGGAAATAAACGTAGGCAACGCTCTTAATTAGAGCTGGTGCTTTATTTAGGAACGATACGGTACGCGTGTATAAAATACACATGAAGGAAATTAAAAGCTGCATTGTCTGACTGCTGGTCTACGAGGTCAAAATAGCTTCTCTCATTTTAAAGCCTTGTCTGGCTAATAATCTTCCTCGTTTCAATTAATTTGTAACGTTTATTGGTCAGCTTTAATAAGCTTAATCAACATGTTTCAATTAATAAGGTAAATTTAATTTTCATTTAATTTTTAGACCCTTGATAAATTGAATCCCCCCCCCCCTTCTCCACCTCCCTTCCCAAAACACTCACACACCCACAAACTGATTATACTACAAAGATTGATACATTAAAAAATACTCTTTCTTGCAAAGAACTTAAGTTTCATGTCGTCAATATTAATTGGATTAATAACTCTTTTTTCATTTCTTTTTCTTTTAATTAATTTTTGAAAGACCGAGGCTTATTTCACAGGGCCAAAGGTCAACACAGTTGGGTGAGCAAACACAAATCATAAACCACGCCTATTATATATATTAAAGTGCCAAGTCACTTGGAACAGTCTCGCGTGTGCGGTTTCATCTCATTGAAAACCAAAGACAAGCGTACTCATCTTTCTTACCGAAATGACTTTGACCAGACGTATTATTTAAACGTCCGTTAATTGCTTTCAGATTGCGAAAGGTGACGCGTTAGTTCGTTTAGGATGCAGAGGTAAAGGCGTTAGGACGGTTAGCGCGGCAGGTTCAGCGCTTAGGACGGTAAAGTGAGGGACCTGGAGCCGCTAGTACGGAGAGGCCAGCCACCCCTAGCTGAACAGTCGATAACCTGACATACCTACATGTAGTGTGTAGGCCTCTTAACAGAGCACCTATGATAAGGTGCTTTCCTCATTTGTGTTGATAAATGCAAACAAATACAGTATGACCTGTATTGAGTGGCAACCTAATCTGGAACTGGAATGCTACAAAAGGCACTAACTCATAAGGATATACGGTACAACTAAGGATTCGTGTTTTGGCAAAATTGCCGTAAAAGACAAAAATGGCTTCAGAACCTGCTGCACCGAGAAGATGGGTAATTTTCCTGCGACGTTTACAATCAACCCTGTCATCGACGGCCAGGTATTTTTATCACAATACTTTCGTCATCAACTATTTATGATAAATAACCGTAAAAAACGTGAAGCGGAATTTCAGTTGAATTATTCTAATTTAATTTAAAACTTTGGCAACTTTGAGTGAAAATATTATTTAAGTCTCAACGAATACCTACAACTCTGACCTATATTTTAACTCTGCGTTGTTATAAAATTTAACCTGCAATCATAAGGCTACCAAAATAATGGAGCTTTTTCTTACTGCTTTTTCGTGCTGTGATCAGTATTTCTCTGGGCATGAAAAAAAAGATTGCAGTTCTTCTGCGGCCCTAACCTTAAACAGAAATGAAAGCAAATCAGACACGGGACTACAAAGAGAGACAGATCCACACAGTGAAAACCATTGCTGCTCATCTGCCACATTCAGACAGTGCAGCACACCCAGCTGTGCTGTGTGTGC